>JZLH01S0630070.1:0-11115 GCA_001188425.1 Eucidaris tribuloides | reverse complement strand
TTAATGCCGATCAACGTCTGGTATAGGGTGGGGTGAGGTGGGGACGGGTCTGGGTATGGTTTATTCTTGACCTCATTTACCCATATGCTTAGGCCTAAAAAAAAAAATGTTATGTTGCCCTCCAGCGACCGACCGTAAAATGTGAAAAATCAGGGTCGCGATTTTTTTATTTTTTATTTTTTAGCAGACCCAAAATATACAAACTCACCCTTTTCGGGAGAAAATGGGAGATTTGAGTGAAGAATTTACTATAATTCCTATTCAATAACTCAAAACAGCACTTTTATATGCATTTTGCCCATTTAAAAGACCATAAAAAATATCGGGGAACTCTACTCTTCCACAGTTTCGTCCTACATATACTTGCACAATACACTACGTATATGTGTATTGGCTACATCCGGGTTTTGCTGTGGTAAAAAAAAAAAAACTTATAAATAAAAAAAAATAAAAATCGACCGACCGACCCAATTTTTAAAATTTCCCACTGGAAGGCAACATAACAATTTTCTCTTTTAGGCCTTATATTGTTTGTAGTTTCATTATCGCTTTTTACAGAAGTGTCAATTATTTTGTCGAAACTTATATGTATTGTAATTGCAACTCTTGATTGAACAGTACTGACATGGCTTATTGTAAAGAGAGAGCGAGAGAACTCAAATTGCGTGCTATCCTTCAACAAACTAACAGCGATTAGAAATTTAGACTGATAGACTCCTTGTTTTGAAGATTGACCTGAGTTGGCCCAGCCCGGATTAAATTCGGGATTTTTCGTACTTGTTCGGTAAATTGCGCGCACAGTATCCTCTTGCAAGCAGCACGCGCGCATATAGGTGCAACTATCACCGAGAAGTTACGAAAAAAAATCACAAGGGAAAGGGTATCGTTTTGTGCTATCGGCGCACCGGCTCGCCCACGTACAACATCAATGAGGTACTATCGGCGAACCGGTTCGCCGAGGAGACAATCGGTTCCATACCTTTGAATTCGAATGAAAAAACGTCACTGAAGTTCCTACCAATGATATTTATCGGGAAATGAAGACACATTGAACCAACTAAATGAGTTAAAATGTCTTGTATCGATAGTATTTCTATTTTCACGGAAAATCGTACATTTTGGAAAAGTTATACACAAAACTCAAAAACAATCTAGTCCCTGGTTGACACACCTGGATTTTTAGCCCAGCACCCAAAGTGTTAAAGACGCACACATTGCAAGTGACAAGTAAAGTGTGTGTGTCAGGACCGTCAGTAACCTATCTCGAATTAAGTTGGCTTGATGCTATTGTGTTTCAAGCCATATTCATCGTCCCTGTACACTTTTGCAGCACACTTTGAAAAGTAGTTCCGTGTATACTCGGGCTTGTAGTCTGTGGGGATTGCTCCTTGTTGCAAAATCGGCTTGTATTCAAGTGTGGTGTTGAAAATTCTATTTCCAACACTGCAACATTTCATTTCAACCAAGATATTATGACTGTGTACAATTATTATTTTTATCAAGGACATATTTGTTTCAATCAACTTAATTAAACATTGTGAAAAGTAAGCCACAAAACGTTGACCAAATATGGAAAAAATCCTTTGGCCCAATTTTGATGCAGAGCTCGGGTGTGTGGAAAGATAAAAAGGAAATGACGTCACCAACAGAAATCTGCGCGTAATCAGTTTTGCGCCGAAAAATGCACAGTCTCCATTAGTTTATATCTAACATTTTGAACACGAACTGAGTTTCTCAAAATTATTAGTTACACATCCTACATATACGTTTCATTCCTGTATCAACCGCTTCGTGAAACTCAAGCTACGTAAGTTGCTCCATTGTCAGTTATTTCAGTATACCTTTTGTTTGTAAAATGTGATAATCTTCTTTTTAAAGTTGAGTTGTATTTTGTAACAAGTAATTACAGGCAACGAATCATTTTCATAATGTAGTATACTCTAACGAGAATGATATAAACATCAAGGTAGTATTCATGAATTGAAACAATTACTGAGAAATATTATTAAAATTCATTCGTATAATGTATTCCGTCGTTCGTTAATGACTTAATTTTAGCAAGCTGTACATCAGTATTGAGATGTTAGTGAACACAAACACACACACAACACTCCAGATCACGCATCTGCGACACACAGCGGCGGGGGCTTCACACCAGTCATGCACCGCGTGAGATAAGCATAAAAAATTACATTGTAACCTGCCTGTTTAATTTGCTTTGTTTTTGATTAGATCTAACCACTGAAGACTGGAATATGAAGTCAACTCTGGAAAATATTAGTGGGTACACCGATGTGGGGTTTCAAGAATCTTGAATCGATCCTGGTATTTGAGATTTCACGCCAAGCGTAAGGTAAAAATAACAGAAAACACGGCATGTTCGTGTAGTATAGCCTCATTCAGGGCTTTTCGAAGAAAGACTGCCGACGGGTAATTAATTATTTGGTTCATTTAGCGGTATTCTTCGGAATTCATACTTTTTATTTTCATTTTGCATTTTTCCCCCTTGCCCTGGCAGTATCAACATTTCGCCCATAATTCGTTGAAGAGACAAAGTCGCGAACACACGACTCCTGTGCAAATCAGAAAGGTTCTTCTGTAAAGTAAACGTAGAGGTTGCCCAAATAACAATCAAATTTAAAACGCTTGTCTTTTCTCACACTGCATGTACAGGGTAAGGACTTTTTAAAAGTTTATCATTATGGACTGCCTTTTTGAAGGCTTCCTTTCGGGCATTTGGGGTCTCTATCACCACTGCCAATGCCTGACGCAAAACAACAATCCATTAATTGATCTATCTAAATTATCTATCTATCTATTCTATCTATCTATCTATGCTATCTATCTATATGTCTATCTATCTATATTTTTATCTCTCTATCTATCTATCTATCTATCAATCATATGTCTATCTAGTATTTCTTATCTATCTATTCTATCTATCTGTCTATCACTATCTAATCTTATCGTATCTACCGCTATCTATCTTATCTATATATCTATATGTAGCTATCTAATCTATCTATCGCATCCATCTATCTATTCTATCTATCTATCTTATCTATCTATCTATCTGCTCTGTTCTGCTATCTATCTATCTGTATTCTTATGTTTTTCTATATCCTATCGATCGATCTGTCTATCTTATCTCCTCCGTCTCTCTAAACTCTTCAAAAAAGTTTGGAAATTTGAGTTTGATCTATTATTTCTCCCTTTTGGTAGTAATCATTGCGTGCTTGGTACTATCAGAAAGATTCTCTGATGATACCCTACAGAATTTTTTTAGATGATACCCTACTTGTTAAGATTATGCCAAAAAAGTAGTGTTTTGGAATATGGGATGAGGTGTAAATAAAAACGCTGCAAATTGTCATATTCTATTGTATGAAGTTGTTTATATTGTTCCCAGCTACATGGTCAGCCATGAATGCCGATTTCAAGAGGAGCCCTTGCCACTTCATTTGTTTTGTTTCGTTTTGTTTTTTTACTTTAAGATTACAGGGTTTGAGTCCTGTTTTTGAGGGGCTCCTCTTGAAATTGGCATTCATGGCTGACCAGCTGAGAACAAAAGGCCTAAATCCATACCAAAAATAGTTCTTTATTGACTCTTCATGACTACCGGTATTTATTTTGTAGCTTTTTTATTTACACCTTATTCCATATTTTCTAAATACCGCCCTTTCTCTGATGACATAATCGAAACATCTATCCAGTGGCGTACCGTGGGTCCACTCATTGGAGGGGCACCCAGTCGCTCGCTCGAAACGGTATTTTCAGATGGTGGATTTAAAATGCTGCGTACGCCAAGTGTACGGTATAGTGGTACTGAAATCTTCAGGATTTTTTGTCATTTTTTTGTTAAAGTGTAAAAACTTTTTCAGCCACTTTGTAATAAAAACGCCATTTCCATATTCAGTTAAAACCCGTTGGAGACTAAGTACGAGTTAACTCGTGTTTGGGTTCTATGGAAAATTCGTGTTATAGCGAAATCAAATCGTCTCCAAGGTCGCTAAAAAAAATTCCCGCCGACGCGAGATCGTAGGCGAGCGAGCGTGTTGGGAATACTTTGAAAATCCAGAAGGAAAAACGCCGTTTTTTGCGTTATTTTTTTCACAAGTTAATTAAAACATAACTTATACTATAATGTCGAGAACAAAAAACGGAATTATAAGTGTTTATTTCACCTTACCAGATTTTTTCCATGGGTGGGTATATCAAGAAACGGCGACTAATCATCCTAACAAGGCAGGGTGGGGGGCCCACCTTACAGCTCTCCTTGTAGGGTTGCGGGCTGGGGCCGTAGCTGACGAGGTTTATTAGCAGTTATGAGCTGAATTTACCACTCCCTCTGATAACGCTATTTGCTTTTGAAATAAGACAATCGACAACTAATTAAAAACACTCCACTTTTAGACTTTCTTTTTGCCCCTCCTGCGGTCATTGAAAGGTTGACAGCGTTATTGAGAACATTGGTAATGTTATATTTATCGGGGTCATGGGCGGCAGCCCCCTGAAGGCCTTGGCAACGAGTTATAGCAGTTTATGCAGCCTGAATTTACCCTGTAATAACACTTATTTGTTTTGTGAAATAGACATTCGACCAAATTAATTAAGGCACTCCACTTTTTAGACTCCTTTTTTTGCCCTCCTGTGGTTGCTGATTGGCAAGTTATTTCAGAACATGCGTGATGATATTTATCGTGGGCGTCAGCGGGCGGAGCCCTGAACGCTTGACGAGTTTAGGGCGTTTTATAAGCATATTTTGACCCTCTCTTAACACTATATAGTTTAATGAATATGGAACAGTCAACAATAATTAAAAAACCAATAATGATTTAAAATACGTTAAAGTGGACGTTTCAGATTTTGGGGGTGCGTACTCACACCTCCCCCACCGGATACGGGTCTGTATTCAGGTTATATAAACCCCTCTTTTCTGCATTTTGTAAATTGATATGTTCATAAGGGCGCCTCAGTGTATGATAATTTGGGAGGAATTTCTACACAAAATTCCTATATTGGATAAGTATCAGGCATATTTGCCCCTCCGCTATTCCTACACGGTAGGAATATAGCTAAGCGTAATTGCTGACTCAAAAAATGCATGCGCCACAAAAGATTATATCTGTGTTCTAAAACATTTTTCATGATTAATAACAAAGCAAACCTTATCAAATTGCTTAGAAATACACTCTGTCAAAGATTTAAAACACGCATTACAGATTTATGAAATGGCCTACAGATTACATTTTCTCTGCTAAGCGATGCAGAATCTCTGAATTTCAGACTCACTTACATCCGAGGGGGGGGGGGCTACACATGCATTGAATTCCGAACCCTACCCACATTTAAGGGTCCTTTGCCGTATATAGACACCTCATGTCTAAGGGTTTCCCAAATTTTTGGCGCACATGAGCAAAACTTGAAATTATCATTTGTTGGTGCGCAAAGCGACGCCGAAAATTTGAAAATAGGATATGTTTGCGCGCGAAGCGTGCCGAAAATTTGAGATTTTGTGAGTGTTTCATGTATGCGCATGAAGCCCGCCGAAAATTTAAAAAAAAAATAAAAAATGGGACCCATGTCTAAGGATCTTTTGATGAAAAAGGGGACCCATGTCCCAGGATTTTTCTAAAAAAGTCACCCTTCCAGCGCGCACATCCCCGTATACCAAATATATGCGTGAGTACTCCTCCCCCCCCCCATGGGACTACATCACTCGTGACCCCCCCCCCCCGTAGTTACGCCACTGCATCTATCCTACTAAACAAGTACTGTACCATTTTAAAGAGTATCAAATGACATTTTGATGGTACCAAGCATGCATTGACTACTACTACTCAAAGGGAGAAATAATATAGAATGAGGATATGAGGACACTATGGCAATCCTACTGCAATCTCGAGTTAGGTCTTTGACTGGGGCTTTTGATTCTGCTTGGCTGAGTAGTTCTTTCAATGTGTTGTAGTTTCGGTTTGATATAAAACCTCGGCTACCGACCTTGCTGGCACGAAAAGAAACGTCATTATGGAGGAGATGTTACTGACGAGGGGGCATGTTTGCTACATTTGTACGAATGGGCTTCATTGATATTCAGTTCAAATGGGACAGTGAGTTCTGCAATGCTTTATCGTTTAATGAGAATATGATAAGATAAAATACGATTACATTAAAGTGATAAAATACACCCATAGATCAACACACAATAATGCCTTAAAAATTATAATGTTACATTAACTGAAGCAAAGAGAACACATGAGTAAATGAGAAAAAAAAAACAACACAAACACAACACAACACTAGAAACCAAAACTAACAAATACAATAAAGCAGAATATAATTCATTTAGTGGTTAACTTCCCTTTTAGATGTTATTCTTATATGGCAAGAATCTGTTGCTTAGATATATATTTAAAATTATTAAACGTAGTCGGTGTTTTGAGAGAAGAATTGGATGGCTAGGACAGTTACGAAGATGTGATTAGTCTAGTACAGCTCGTCACATGATACGATTTGCTAGGATCGTAAATGTTATGTTCCCAACTGGTTATATTTCCCCAATGGTGAAATGAATATATATTTCGAATGTCTGGCGCCCTCTTACGACTCAATACGACCCATGCGTGTGTGTGTTGGCTATGGAGAAGGCTTCACCGTGCGACACAAACCGCTGAAAATACTTTATCCCCTTAAAAATTGACATAATTAGTCAAACTGATATTTACCTTCCATGTGGAAATAAAGAAAAAGTAACTATCTTTCAGATTCATACAATTTTACTGACAGGCAGGAATGATTTGTTGTCATTTTTGTAACATTTGTCCATGATTTTCGACCAGATCGGCATAACTTTCAGCCAACACCGTGAGACGCGCGTGACGTCACTACTTGTGCAATCGATAGTGCAATCCGTATTGTCTGCTAAACTGAGGTCGTTGTCGATTTTCTTTTCTCAACACGAACACAGAAATTGAAATCACCCGCTATAAGCGTGATCAAGGCCATCTAATATAACAGATATCAACTGGTAGGGGATGTAATGTAACAATCTTCGAACCGTCAGTGAGTCATATTTTCCCTCGTGACCATATTTTCCCTCAGAGCTGCACGTTTCGGGAAAATATAATCCCTTGGGAAAATATAACTCCCTGACGGTCCAAAGAATGTTACATTACACCCTGTACCAGTCAATATCTGTATATTATTCCATTTGATTTGCATTAGTTTGTCGCAATTGTAGGCGAGAGTATGGCAGGAAAATATTGTGTTTCTGACATGTATTATTACCAATGGTATTAAAGTAGTAGTAAAGATTGTGGGCAGTAAATTATTGATAAATCTGTACATAAAGAGATATGTTTTATATTTAATTTCATCACATAAATCTACCGTATTAATTTCTTTTTTTTCTTTTTCTTTTTTTTTCAATTCAATTTCAATTTCAATTTATTTATTTCATCATCATTTAAAACAATACATCGGTATTGAATATAACAGAACAACATATAAATCAATTTACAAACTAAAATAATAATGAAAATGAAAAAAGAGAACGTGAATAAAGCCAAGTGGCCTTGTGGTGATAAGTCCCCTTTAAAAAGGTACTGTAAAGTAATGTAAATCATGCAAAGACAAAACATAACAAAACACGAAACTTTAGACCAAACATAAGACATCAAACAAATCGAAATGACAATGTATCAGAGAGTAGATTACATAACCAAGCAATTAAACATACTCTGATAGAAGATATTTTTTCAAAGATCTCTTAAATAAAGTGAGACTATTGCAAGTTCGAATATCTACTGGAATTGTGAACCAAAGTGACGGAAAATTGTGACGCTCAGATTTTTGGGCATAGTTTTTTTCTTTAAATGGTTGTGTGGTGTGAGCAAGGTTGTATGAGTTTGAGCAAATGCGTATAGCTCTTTTTTGTAATGTACTAAGTCGATTTACATGGCAAAAACCTGCCCATCCCTAAGCGAGACTACAGTATTCTAGATAAGGCAGGACAGGGGCATTACTTATTTAAGGTAGGTAAAGAGTGTTTTCATAGGTAGGACTGAGCGCAACTTATTCAGCATTCCGATGGATATGCTCAACTTCCCAGCATGACTTGACCATGATAACTTGTCGTATTACTAGGGGTGGGAGAAAAAAAAACCTTTTTGGGGGAAATTCAATTTCAAACAAGTGGATTCTGTTGCCATTTTGGCTGCTGAATACAAATCTAATGAGTTATTTGGTTTTTATTATTTTTTTTCGGCAAAAGCCAGGGTAGCCCACTCAACATTACGCTGATCTCCCGTGGGGCCCTGGGAAACATGATTAAAAAACAACATATTTACAAACAACATAATAGATTATAAAAGATTTACAAAATAGTTCATTACTGTATGATAAAAAAACATATCTACAAGTAGATACAAAACAGGCATGTGTAAAAAATATATACAGTTACATGTCTGCATGATAGAAAAATGTTTACACACAAGGTATTAAACAATCACCAACAAAAAATGTTCATAATGTATATATGTATATGTATATGTATATCACTAAAAACCTGCGATTTACAATGTTTGTGATGTAAAAAGGTGAATCTTTAATTTCTTTTTGAACGCAAATAAGGACTGAGATTGTTTTATGTCATTTGGCAAGTTATTCCACATAAAAATACTTGAATAAAAAAGTGAGTGTTTAAAACATTCAGTATGAACTTTAGGCGTGACCAGATTATTATAGCAGCAAATCTAGTGTTGAAATTGTGGAATTGAAGCAAACTTGAAAATTTCGATAAAAATTTGATGAAAGACCTTTAAGACATTTAAACATAAAACACATTTAAAATACCCCACACGAAATTGAAACGGTAACCATTTCAATTCATCAAACATTTCTTTAGAGGACTTGTATAAATTACATCTCGGATAATTCTAGCCGCTCTTTTTTGTAACTTTATTATTCGATCAGTTTGCATATTAAAACGTAACCCCCAAATTAATTTCGCAGCAGTAATTAAGTTGTGATTGCACCAAGCATAAGTATAACGTTTTCAAAGAGTTTACATCAACAAGATCCCTGATTCTTCGAAGCATACCAAGGCTTGCAAATACCTTTTTACAAACATAATCAACATGGTTGGACCAAGATAAATGCTCATCGATTATCACACCAAAACATTTTAGGATTTACATTGTTCAATAACTTCACCGTTAGATTAATGCTTATACCTCCCTCTTTTGAGTTAAAATCAGACACCGTTGAGGCGTACAATTAACATAAATTTGGTTTTTCTGTATTAAGTGTTAACTTGTTGGCATTCAACCATACTTTTAAGGAATTAAATCTTCTTCCGAGTTTGATTGAATATCCAAATAGAAGTGCTATGAACATATATTGTAGTACGTCATCGCATACATCGTAACACTGCAATGTTTTAAGGCTTTTACTAGATATCATTATATAAATTAAAAAGAGGAGAGGGCCAAAATGGACCCTTGCGCATCCCCCAAGAGAAACCGAATGTTCATCTGAAAGAGTGCCCCGTACCCCAACCGCTTTGAGTTCTAATTATTAAGATACGAAATAAAACAAGAAATTACTTAGTTACGTCAGATTATATCAGATATCAAGATTATATCTGATATTGGTTCCTATCAAATATGCTTGTAGTTTCTAACCATTGTTTTCCCTGGCCCCTGATTGAAGAAAAATTTAAAACAGGACAGTATATCATTGTATTGTCTTACATATGCTACATAATCAGGCATTTTAGGTGAAAAATTTTGGGTCAAATATACCCCAAATCATTTATAAAACCGTATTCAAATGTTCTTGCAAACTGCGACATAATATGTTGCAGTTATTCAATCTTTCACATGAGCATCTCCACAGTAATAAAATAACTCAAATATATTAAATATCAGGATAGCTACATTTACTCATTCATGTGTCAAACTTTAGGGAAAACAGTATTTTGAAAATATATGATCAAAATTGTTCAAAAGTTCCACAAGATACTATACACACCTTGCCAAAAGTGCACTCTAATTAACAGTACATGAGTAGGGCAGATGTTAATGTGTTCAGTCAGGATGTGGAATCAGGTTCTAGAGCAAAACTCTAGGGGCTTGTCGGAAACAAGCGTGGGAGGGAAACGACCAAGCGGGAGAGGGTGCGGGAGGGGGATACCTCCTTCCACGGTGGGAACTTTTTGAAAATATGCATGGAAACGAGGTGTTTCGAAGAATGGTAAATACAATTATTTTAACAAGAGTATTACTGATTGTAGTCACGAATCACGATATCAAAAAGATGTACATGAAGTATGTGGTAAACTTTATTTGAGTAGCAGTGGCGTATCTAGTGATTATGGCGCCCGGGGCAAACGATGAAATTGCGCCCCACCCCCAGCTTCTCTCCGCCTGAAGAGAGCAGAGCGACCGAGCGGTCGATTGTATTTGCAGTTGTTACCATCAAAAATGCAATTTCTTGTGCATTTGATCCATAGGAAAATTAGCAAGGAACATTGCATTCGAGCGAGATATATAAATTTATATATATTTTTTATCTAGGAGATTGATAAATGATATTTTTCACTTCTTCCTCAAATGAGGCGCAACATGGTCTTCACAAGTTGATATTGGTGGCACATTGTCAAGTCCCACAACTCTAGAATTTGGACTCCCTCAGGGGTCAATAGTAGGACCCATAGGATACTAAATATATATACTCTTCCTGTTGGTGACATCATCCGATATCACGGTATCAATTATCATCTTTATGCTGATGACATACAGTTATATATTTCTTTTGATCCTAAGATTCCTGGAGCTCTCGATAATGCAATTGCTAAACTTCAGAATTGTATATTAGATATAAGACAGTGGATGGTAGTGAATAAGTTAAAATTGAATAATTCAAAGACTGAATTCTTTGTTGCTGCTTCTGCTCACAACCTGCGCAGTCTTCCAAATGTCCAATTGGATGTTGGTGGCACACTCATTAGCCCTTCAGAAACAATAAGAAACCTTGGTGTTATATTTGATTCTTGCATGTCGATGTCCTACCATATCTCTACCATAGTTCTGTCTCGTATTGATTATTGCAATG
>JZLH01S0630052.1:13775-25320 GCA_001188425.1 Eucidaris tribuloides | reverse complement strand
CCCCAGGATCGTCGCCTCTGGTCATTACCGCCAACGTCGTAAGTTATGATCCAGACAAAACGACCACTCAGAGGTATAGATACAGAAACAGACATATAAAATAACTTAAATTACATGGAGAAACATAAATATGAAAACATAGTTACAGGTAAATATGATTATACGAACATTATAGCATTCTTGATTGTCGTTGCTCTATCTGGGCGACGTATTTGCCCTGCATTTTCTTCGTGTTCTTCGTTCTGTCGCAAATAATCGCTGAAAGACAAAGTATAGGGGTATTCTGTGTATATTCTTAGGTTAAAACTAAGCTTAGATAGCCAGGTGACTTTAAAAATAGATCGGTTGAGCTGTGATAATGATCGGACTGCACCTGTGTCCCCTCGCCACCTTAGCCCGTCGCTATACAGACGGATGGGCCCTTATAATCCTAGCTGCATTTCATATAATCTACACCACGACTCTATGGTTGATCGAGAATTGATCGCGAACAGGTTGCATTTGCACGATCGAAAATATGCCGCGGGTGGGATCTGGCATGGTCTACTCGAAATTCAACTAATTACAACAAAATTGTGAAATATCCACATTTTTGTATGAGTAATACCTAATTCGATAGGAATAATATTAATAGTATGATGGGCGGGGCATGCAGGGTAAAATCTTAGGAAGGGCGAAAAATCTGAGGGTGAATATTTCAACCCCCCTAAATTTATGAATTACACTGCGACCCACACTCCACTATTTTCTATATTTTTAATTTTCAGGGGGCGTCTTCCCACATCACACACACCACACACACACACAACACACACACAGATACAAACACTACAAATTATAACTGTACACCAAGACAATTATTCAAGTAGAAGTTATTTGATTGAGACCCGTAATAAACTTCTAGATTTGTGTGGCTGATTTATGACATATTCGTTTTTTCGCAGTAGCGCTGTGGTCCTACATCGTTTCATCATTACCCATATTTATTAGATTTTATGTTATGACTGATGCCTGTCTGTACTTAGTCACAAGTATTTGCGTTCTCTCATCACCAACTTCACATAATTAAAAGAAATGGTTTGATAGATTCACTTGTTCGAAGACATCATCGAACCAATTAAATTATTACCAATCTGTACGTTTACCTGTTTTGGAGCTCGTAGCGGAGTGCATGCCACCGATAATACAACTGGGCTAGATTACAGAAACATGCACGACAAATTAAAACAGACATAGTTCAACAATACGTTAGACTAGAGCAGTCAATAAAACAACTAGTCATCTACTTACTCGCTAAATAGAATCCCTGTTCTACTTACTGATACTGCTACTACTACTATTTTACAATTCACTATACTTCTACTATTCTACTACTACACTGACTACTTACTACTACTACTACTACCCTACTTACTACTACTCCTGCCTACTATTACTACTATCTACTGATCTTACTCACTCCCTCACCACTCTTGCCTACTACACGACGACGCACGACGAACTACTACTATATTACTACTTCCACTTCTACCTACTACAACTTTCTTTTTCATTACTACTACTACCACTACCACTGCTACTTCTGTCACTTTTGCTAAAACTAATACTAATCAGGGCAGCGCCAGGTGCGTGTAAGGGCGGAAGACGCCCCCTGAAAATTAAAAATTATAGAAAAATAGTTGGAGTTGGTCGCAGTGCTAATCATTAAATTAGTGGGGTTGAAAATATTCACCCCTCAGATTTTTCGCCCTTCCTAAGATTTACCCTGCCATGCCCCGTCCGCATCATTACTATTAATATTTATTCCTATCGAATTAGTATTACTCATCACAAAATGCTGGATATTTCACAATTTTGTGTAATTAGTTGGGAATTTCGCAGTAGACCATGCAGATCCCACGCGGATATTTTTCGATCGTGCAAATGCAACCTGTTCGCGATCAATTCCTCGATCAACCATAGATGTCGTTGTGTAGATTTTATATGAAATGCAGCTAGGATTTAAGGGGCCCATCCGTTTCTGTATAGCGGACGGCTAAGTGCGAGGGGACACAGATGTGCAGTGCGATCATTATCACAGCTCAACGATCTATTTTAAATGTCAACCTGCTATCCTAAGCTTAGTGTTTAACCTAAGAATATACACAGAATACCCTATTACTTTGTCTTTCAGCGATATTTGCGACAGAACGAAGAACACGAGGAAAAGCCAGGGCAAATATCGTCGCCCAGGATAGAGCAACGACAATCAAGAATGCGTATAATGTCGGTATTAATCATATTTACTGATTAACTTGTTTTCATATATGTTTCTCCATGTAATTTAATGTTATTTTATATGTCATGTTTCTGTATCTATACCTCTGAGTGGGCTCGCTTTGTCTGGATCTATAACTTACGACGTTGGCGGGTAATTTGACCAGACGGGCGATCGATCCTGGGCAAGGCGGAGCGCGGGCGATCGCCCCACCAACTGAAATATTGGGGGGGGGCAACATCGATTTATTCCCCCCCCCCCATAATTTTGACGACTTTGAAAAAATTCATAATATTACAATGCAAATATCATGTTTTAAAAAAAGTATCTGGAAGAGCCACTATAAAACCATTAAACATGCCGATAAAAATACTATTAAACATTACAAAATTGTCATTCTGTACTATAATTGCTCCCCCCCCTCCCCCGCCAATCCGAAAATGGATCGGGCACCCCTGGTAATGACAAGTGACAAAACAAATATTGATGACGATAATGATAATGATATTATATTGATATATATGATAACGTTTAATTACCAAGGGATAGCCAACTTCAGTCCCATAGATGCCTCCATATCAGCAAATATCGGGACATTTGATCGACGACAATTGCCCGGCGATTATTCCATTTGCAATAACCCTGACCTCCACTCTACCTCTAACCCTTTCTGAACAGGAAACACACATGACATCCCTAACCCTAACTCTTTGTCTTCTGAGATATTCTCACCAGGGCAACTGTCACCGGGCAAATATCTGTGGAGTAACCTCTATCAGCGGGCTCTTGATCTGCACTCTTAAATATCCCGGGTGAGACCTGACTGGGAAAAGGAATCCGTTGGAGGGGCACACTTCGACAAAAGGTCAGTTTTCAACCAAAAATTGCGGGTCAAGGTGACCAAAATATGAGCTAATTGTAATCCTTTACCCTTTCTCTGTTTCCCGAGAATGCGAGACTCTGCGCTAGAAGGCCAGGGTTACCATTTTCAAGTCTTTGGTGGCTCGAACCCGCGACCTATCAGATCGTGAAGCTGATGCCCTATAACCACTAGGCCATCACGGCCGGTGATGCATAAACGATGATGATAAAAAATGCCCTGTAGTTTACAGGCCTTTTAGACCCCATCAACAGTTATGACAATGAAAACATCAAGAAGCGAACTACTGGAAGAACAAATACGTGAAATTATAATATTTGATCATTTGTTTTCCGCTAGCTCATCGCAGGTCTTCACACTATTTGCTTTATCCTATAGGGCCTACTTACATCGTATTTGGCCTGCAGTACGTTATCACCTTTTCTTTCTACAAGGTGGTCCTTCTGCCCTAGCAGAAATTTGTACAAGATAAGTTCATATGTCCAACATGCCTTTTTAACCTCAACATTTACCCTCATATTCTGCTTCTATGTTTTACACGTTTGCGTGGAGAATCGCGCGTCCATAAACGGTAAACATTGCGCTGTTCCAGGCGACCATGAGCTGTACTAAAGACCACTATATAACATTGTGAAGGCCCCACTTTAAAAATTGTTAAACTTATTCTATCTGGACACCATAATATATCATATTTATGATACGGTGTCTGACATGGACAAATAAACACCGTGGAACGCAAATTCAGGGACAGTTATGCCTGTCTTTGTCTTGCAAAATCAGTTTCAGTAAAAATCGCGACATAAATGTCAGCGACGAACATTCTCGCAACACACCGTCTTTGGGGAAAACTGGACTGGTCGCCTCAAACATTTACACTTTTAAAAACATATAATGATCATTCTTGAACTGCACATTTTTTTTCAGGCTTCATTTTTAGACCTTATCAGATACACCTGGTAGCGTGGGGCAATTATGTAGCTCTAGATTTGTTTACTGGAAACACATTGTTACCGATGTCCTTTAAAATCAAGACCTGCTAGAATGTCTGTTCTAGTCTAACCGCAACCTACATTCAATATCCATAATAAATTTGATGTTATTCTACTTCTTTAAAGACTAATTACTTTGATCTGGAACACTTATCAAATGCCGGCCCAGAAGCACAATGAGTTCGAATATTTACCAATGTATACATTACATGGATCGTAAATCTTGGATGAGATGGATTTGTCTGAATCTTGTTACTTGAGGAATTCATTTAAGCATGAACATTACCCCAGTATTGACCTTACTAATCGCGCCTCAACGATAGAAATTAATTCATAGGAAAGCTGACCACAAACAAATTCTGCTCCTCACAGGGGATCACGTTGTAGTTCTTGTTAAATTGAGTTCTAACCATTTGACCATAACATTTTCAACGAGCAGATCCTTGCTGATATACTTGCATTCTACTATCGAATAAGTTTTACTCCACAGTTGACGAAAAACATCCAATCTGTTATTATCTTTAGAGAACCTCAAAGCCATAACATCACGCGATCTAAACTTTACAGAGTCAACGATACGAAGGTATCATAGTTCAGTCCGCTCAAAGTACACTTTCGATTGCCACGTGTGTTCTGCTTCGAATGCATTTTGATTTAAGGAAGAACCTTCTATTCCTTCGAAAGCCTATCCATACCATAAGAAATATCACACGGGAAATTGTTCCTGGAATAAGCTATCGAAAGCTTAATTGGATAATATCAATATAAAGTCAAATAAAAAAATTCTTACAGGTTATGGCCACAGCACCTGAATCATATCTAAGATTTTTATTTGAATATCGATGCGACAAAAGATCGTTGAATTGATTAAAATTATAGCGAATTCACTTCACCCAATATCAATACCATCGCGGCCAAATATCACAATCAACAGCCTACGTATGTTTTATTGCAACAATTGCCGAGATGGTTTATATGATTCCTGATTGGACATCTGTCCTCCATGACATAATTGAAAATCTTTAACAACAACAACAACAAAATCATCTCCTTTCAATAAACCAAAGAAAAAGTGTCCAAAATTTCCTTATAAAGATGGCCGGAATGTCGTCGTCTGTGTGAGTTTGATTTAAATGTCATAATGCGAGTTTTGTGCTTGCAGAATCACTCCTTTTTACGGGCACTTTACGATGAAGTCAACAGTTTGGGTGTCCAGGAAAAGCCACATACACACAATTAAACGTAACTACCCCTTTTCAACACAACCCGTCAACCTCTTTAACGAAATAATTTCCCAGCAAAATCAATTTCGGGCAGATGTATTCCTTACAGCTTATTGACTAACACCTGTGTGAAAATGGAATGATCCGTCAAGTATGTATGAGCTGAGCATGCATTTAAAGGCCCAAAAAATGTCACTTTTTACAAAGTCCACAGGTTAGTCTATCTCTTCTATGCAAAATCATTGCTGTCGAATGATGATTCTTTTGCTCTCTTGTGTCATAAAGTGTGTCTCATTCAACATTCGACATAATTACAACCTCTTATGTCGCTTACACATGCTAAAATTTACCCTACGTTTGCTGACATATGCCCTGAGTATTAATTTTTTTCATTAAATTCTTAATGGATTTTACAGTTTCAAAATTGAAAAATGTGGACATTTTTATATGAGGCTCATTTGAAGCCGTAACAATATGCACCCAAAGTAATGCCAGGGGGAGTAATAACGCGGTCCCAATCATCGTTATGATCGATTTAGATCTAATTAGCATACAATCAGCGCTCAATCATTCACAGTACAAAATTTTCAAAATCTCCTGCATCACAACACTTCCTCCCAAATGCCCCTTGTTGACTTTTGAAAAAAGTGAAATATATCATTTATTGTTCTTTAATGCTGACTGCTCACTCATGCATGGCTTAAGACGGTATGAAGCACATTTTTCTACTTTAGTTCTGTCCACATGCCTGTAGGAAATACTCCTGCCTAAATTTTATTGCTAAAACTTATTTGCGCCTTAGAAAAGTTATGGTAGTTTTGAAAAAAGGTGGTAGTTACAACCTTTTTTTTTTTTGTTGTTGTTTAATATACAAATGGCATGCACAAAAACACATAGGGTACGCGCGCTTTGTACCCAGCTCCGTCCATCCCGTTTACCCTCTTCTCTCAAGTTGGACAATCACCTATAACAAGTATTCGCTGTAAAACTAACGTCAATCTGTCAATTAGGACGAACTTCTCTTTTCCCTACGCCATGGCGCGCGATCAATGGACGGAGACGTGTCCGCCCCCCCCCTCGATTTCTCTGGGGCGGCGATGCCCCCCCCCCTTCCCCTCGATGATTAAAATTTAATATATATTTCTATTTAAGTTAGCATTTTGATTAGATTTTGGTAATTGGCAAACCTACTCACACCTCAACCTCAAACCTTGGTGGCTTAAAAACTCCATGCAAGGATTCTACCTGTTAAAAAAATTTTGGGGACGTCAAAAAGTTGACTCATTATAAAACAACTAGCCATAAGTGTGCTTTGTGACAGACAAATGTGTTGTGTGGCTAACTTGCTATGGGATTAATTTCTCCCTCGGTCCGCAGGAGAAATTCAATGCGGCTGCCATTTCACTGCTTGATTTCGTGTATATAGACTGGTATACTCTTTCTACCAGCATTTTCCCCATTGCTCCAAATCATGTCAGCTGATGTACTTATTCAGCGATCGTACATTGTCCCAAAAGGCACCGTTTCCGAAAACGACGTTCCCTACATAAAGTCACCCCAGTGGTCACGAGGAATTGTTGCCTACCTCGAAGCCCTTCCTTCCCATCTGCTTCTGCTATCATGCTGACCAAGTACTTGCCAATACACGCTTGACAAGTTCGTTATGCAAAAAATACACCTTAAGGGTTAATATGATCATCCGCGTAATTTGCCTTACATATACATGCCTATAAGCAGGCGCGGCGCGAACGTATTTTCGTTTGGGGGGAGCAAAAGAAAAAAAGGGCACTTCTTGATGTCAAAAGGGGCACTTGAAGCGCATGTAGATATTTTCACCATAGATAGCGTTTCAGCCTGAAATTGCCTAGGTTTTTGTGGGAACTGCAACTTGAAACAAAACCTTTTTGATATGCTGTTGCGATCATTAAAACATCGTGATAATGTATACACATACTCCGCGAGCGCAGCGTAGCGACGCGAGCGGATATTGAGAATTTAGGAAATTGTAAGTTGTAAACTCGCTTTGTGGTCTATTCTGGCGCTAATTACAGCTCTGAAGTTTTTTGTATAGTGTTTTAAAACTTTAAGATGAAGAACATCGTTCTAGCATCAAACTTTTACTGTTTATAGTAGCTCGCTTTCTTTTGGCCGAAATGACTGGAAGGGGAAGGAGATTCTGATCATTCAAATTGAAATATATGCTACTCGCGAGCAGAGCGTTCCGATGCGAGCTGTGTTTGAAAATTTTGGAAATGATCTAAGTTGTAAAAAACTCTGCTCTTTGTGGGTTATCTGGCGCCCTAATTTACAAACTCAAATCTTTTTTGCAGTGTATTAAATACATTGAGGGCATTACGATGAGATGCTAATGCCCTGTATCTGCACGAAATGTTTCATTGAACATAGTTTACCAATGAATGTCTTCTCTGTATCTGAATCACGTCGTTCCGCGCCCGATCAGGGGCGCGCCAAACAGAAAGAAAATGAATGAAAATGAAGACAAAATATACATAATAATCAAATGGAAAATTGCCGTTCATCGACAAAAATAGTAGATTAAAAAAAGTGTCAATTTCACAAAAGGGCACCATTCATCTTTGAAAAAAAGGGCACATTTTTATTATCCGTAAATTTTGGGGGCATAATGCCCCCCCCGCCTGCCGCCCCCCCCCCCCCCCCCCGTTCCGCCCCCGCCCCTGGCTATAGTAAGTATTTGTTCGTTCCACACACCCTACAGCCAACCACACGTGCTTTCCTTGCATCGACGCGCCTTAATTCGGCATAACGCTAGAGAATTCGTAACTTCTAACCTATGGACGCTATTCACCCCACCTCGAAGACTTCACCACCAATCAAAATCCATTATATGCATTACTCTACAAAGGACAGTTCTCGTAATATCCACTAACAGTAAGTGTCGATTTCGTCTACTTTTGCACTTTAATTCATTCTAAATTCAATTATTACTCACACCACTCCACACTTTTACTTCCTTACGTATCTTCACCTGCCTACATTATTATCACTGACTAAAACTTGTTCCTTGTTTGAATGAGCCCGAACTACCGTTAAGCTGAAAATTTAACAAAAAAACCCAATAAGATGCTGCCTGTACACTAGTAATTCTGAAATCAGATTATACCCATTTTCTCTTCAACGTTACGTACATAATGTGCCTGCATGTTTCAAAAAAAAAACCTCTTTAAACGTGAATTTCTTGTGTTACACCTGATACTCCTTCAATAAGAACAGGACCCCCTTCCTCCGGAATCTCCCTCTCCTCGATCATTGCAACAGTCACGTTTCGGGTCGAGGCAGTGCTATCATGACCTTAGCCACCATGGGTCATAGTACATCTACCTTGTTAGCCCTACCGCATGTCATAATGACAGTCCATACATTTTCACCACTTAATTCGGTCACAAAGCGGAAGAAGAATAATCCATGACGAATCGGTTCATTTCGCCTTTTATCAAATCTTAACTGACTCTGATATCTGCTACATAAAGTTAAATCTTAAAGAAGAGCCTATTCTACAGATTTTAAACATCCTTTTTCTTGCAACCATCAACGGAAGAACCTTATCATGCGTTAAAGTAGATTTCAGGATTCTTGCAAGTTCATCACTTCCCTCTTAAGTGAGAAGGAGTCAGCAACTAACAGGCATAAAGTTAAGAAAGAAATAATTACATTGTGTTGTATTGTGAGATTATGGTACATGGTGATTCAAAGACAGTTCTGAATAAGGGGTATTGTGTTACTCACCCTCTGCACAGACCCTATAAATTAATAAATCTCTGTTTATTTACTATCTTGCAAGTTTTACCCGGACAAAACTTGCAGAAACAGCTAGTAGCGGGGAGGAACTTAGTTCGATTCAAACAGTGCATAAGATTTACCACGGCCGCGCACTAACACACGTCGACCGTCGGCACCTGCATCTGCGTCACGCCATGATCAGCTGTCAGACCTGTCACGACGATCTGATTTGGTTTGCGAAGAATTGTATATAGTCACTTCTTTTCTCCTAACTATATGCTGCCTGTCTAGCTTCGCTGCTCTCTTCTCCTGTATTTATCCGTTATTTACAAATGAGTTGTGTTTGAAAGTCTCTTGAGATCTATACGTCTACGAACTCTACTCTCGCTTTATGAGATAAACTCTATAACGATATAACCTGCAATACTATGTCACTCTCTCGTCTTGCCTGCTCGCGTGAGATTTAACCCTCACTTTGTTACATTGAGAATCCGGTATGCAAGACCTCTATGGCGGCGCTGTTGTGGGCGATTCGTACTATCTGCTACTGTTTTATACGCTGAACTCTGCGTGATCGGGTAGCGATCAGAAATTTGAATACGGCGCCGTCACTTGCACAACTTTTGAACTTTCATAAGTCCCCATGATTCCTTAAACAAAACTACGTATTTTACCAATCCCTTTTGGACCAGTGTGTTTATTCTATACCAATCTTCACTTGCCGACCATTTGAAGTACTTTCATTCATTGCCATTTTCTCGCGTGCAATGTCCCGAACTCTATCTTTAAGTCTAACAAACCTGCTCATCCCACGTCGGCTACAGGGCCGTACTAACGGCTGTCTGCTAGCATCCACAAAAAAAAAACTTGTTGATGCTTGCATCCCGCCTACAATTTCTTTGTACCAATTTTTCACTTGCTTGTCACACTTCGATTTCGCACCTGTCTCAACGTCGCACTTCGCGACCACATCAACTTTTCAGAGTACCTGACACGAGCTCTGCATCTGCTTCTCTGACAGATTTGGTATCCAACGACATCTGAGAAAGTGAAATTTGGCTACAAAAACAATGGGAGATTCTCCAAATTCTCATCATAATCGGTACGAGTTGCAATTTAATAAGCCTCTCCATACTCTACTTGTGTTACTTGTGAATAGAGACGTAAAAAACATCTCCTTTCACTCTTGGAAGGTTCAGCGAATTTTGTTCAAATTTTTAGCTATTTTCTATTTCTCTTATTGTTCTTGTATTATATAAAGCCCAGATTTATAATGTCTGGATTCCATTTCATTACTATTCAGAACATTTAATATTGCTATATCCATGATTTTTGAGTCTACTGGTATCTGCAGAGCGTGCCGTTCCTCCACGCCAAGTCCCGCCGACGAGGATCCTGCTCCTTAATTGGATGAGTGACTCATAAGTGTACGCAATACGATTGTGCAAGGGGTTCGTACCAAACTATCAATCGACCATTTGCAGCTTTAAAACAATTCCGGCGTGTAAATTAGCTGTGTTCACAAACACGCACTGTGCACACACAATACACTATACAAGCATACATACATGCACACACAGCACAACACATACACACATTACACACACACACATACATACGACACACTACACACACACACAGCACACACACACACACACACACACACGCACACACACACACAACACACATCACACAGCCTACACACACACACACACACACACACACCATAAACACACAAAGACATTCTCACGAACACAACACAACACCACACAATTTTCTCACAAGCAATGTCTTCCACTTTCTGTACACGTACACGCTTTAAATGATTAAGAACTTGACGACTTCAATTTTTTTTTTTTAAAAGTCAAACGTTCTTGTATCTGTGCTACATCATATTGCCTATAAGTATAATGACACAATAAAGATCTAGCATTCAAACCGTCTTGGAAAGTGTCTATGTGCACTGGACAGATATGCATGCGATAAACATCCCGACTTATTCATCTGTTTAGTATCATACTAGTAGCATAGTGCTTGATCAAATCAAGAATCATTATGTATTGAATTAGTGTGGCATGGACAAGGTCAGCCACAAGATCAAACTGGCATATGAACATTCTTTAATAAATTGTGTCCGGTTGTAATTTTAGACCTTTTCAAAGTACACTTAGACACGGTCCTCTGGACTTTGTAAATCCAGCCCTATTTTATAGCCCTAAGAAATGCCCAAGGGGGGGCAACAATGTGCCCCCCCACAAATTTTTTTTCGCGCACGTCCACAATTTTGTCGAAAATTTGCATCAACTGTAGACTTTTCCTAAAACTTTATGGCAAACATTTTGGTTATTATATGTTTGTGGTTAAGCTGTGAATTGCGTTGCCACCTGGCACCACATGTTTTGAAGGTCATGTGTGTCATTTTTATGTGATTATCTCT
>JZLH01S0630049.1:109135-139063 GCA_001188425.1 Eucidaris tribuloides | reverse complement strand
TTCATATGATAGTAGCGTTCTTCTAATGACAACTAGTAATTTCTTTGATTTTATTTCCCAAGGTGTAAATAAGTTCTGTTATTGGCCAAATCCAGAGAACTACGGGGAATAGAGCGTGCATACTATATAGATGGGGCGGGGCGGTGACTCACTGCGTCACATAATTGGTAAAATAATGGCCGAGGCCGGCACTAGGGAAGAAATGATTTGATTCATATTATCGCCTGGTTTGGGGGATTTTATTTCATTTTCAGTAAAATTGGTTAATGGTGTACTCAATTCGCAGCCAATGTTATTAGTGGCGTGATTATTGGGAGAGATACGGAAAATGAGATTACAATTATTTAGCAACCACGTGTGGATCTCATGTAAGAATTACGTCGTGATAACATTTCTAAAAACCGGATTTTTGGATGTGAAAAATATTTCATCAACCCCCTATACATCTCAAAAAGTCAATAATCAGAATTTTTTCTTTTATTATTCCACGAAATTCAACCGCTAACCATGAACAAATTTCCACTTTGTGATAAAACAACATTTTCAGCTGATTATTTTTTAATTTAGTGAGATTTTGAGTGTAAATTTATCGATATCGTTTTTGTATTTTTCGTTCCTTTCCAGAAATCAAATTGTTATAATAATACGGAGAGAGACAATTTTTAAAATCACACAATTTAATCCGAGCAAGGCAGTCATTTCGTTCGTTTTTATTGCAGCTTAGATGGAGAAGGGATGATAAGTAAATGATTTATGTATAACGCAAAAGAAAATCTATATTCAGCAATTTTGCACAATGTTATTTCTATAAACACACATTAAGTAATCATTTGATTTATTTTGAAATGATATGGTATTTGAAGTGTGAGATGGAATTTTGAATCCTTTTATTTATAATATTCGTAATTTATTCATACATACGTTTGCAAGAAGAGTTACAAGATGCACGGTTTAACGACTAGATTTAACAGGTTTTAGGAGTGGTAGCAACAAAACGCGTTGCATTAATTTAATGACAGTAAAAACTTTGGATGTTATTTTTAATGAAAAAAGGTAACTTTAAAAAATCATAATAATCACAATACCGATGACATTTAGTTCATTATTTTCATCAGTCAGAATGGCATTAAACCCATTTCACTCTTTTACTTCAATCTTCGTTCTGCGATGGCGAATTTTGAACACAGTTATGAATATTCGTTAATGCAAATGCCACATGCGCCAATAAGTAAAATGTCCAAGGTAATTATCCCAACAAAAGCGACAGATTTGTTCTGTTTATTCGCAAAATCATAAGTGTCTTTTACTGGGTGATTTAACCGTAAGATGGGTAAATATTGTCTACGACACTGACGTCAGTTCGATTCCTCGATGGCAAAATGTCTTATACTTTCGAGCGAGCAAACAAAAAATCGCGGACGCACCGCGCTGTTTTTCCAACTCAAATATCGTATCCTCGGCCTACCAGTTGGCTGAGCTTAACACACGGGGGAAGTTTCTGGGCGGTCGCCGAGAGCAAAGAGGCCGATCTCAATTCCGCCATGGGTTCGTGGAACCGATTAGGCGCTAATGTCAAAATCTAAAGAAGCGATTTTACGCCATTTTGCGCCTTACGTCCACCCGTGTAAACGAGAAAGGACCTCAGAGACGTAAGCAGAATCAGACTAAAAAAAGTCCGCAGAGTGAATTGGAGGGCATTAAAATCTAGTGCAAATGGCTAATTGGTATTGGAGTATCAAAAGCCGATAAATAAACCGCCCATTGAACCGCGTAAACGATCGACATGTAGCAAGTTGTTCTAATGGCATGGTAGAAATCGATAATGTCATTTGATATTGAAATAAATTAATAAGTAAAATCGTGTTTAAATTGAAGTTATTATAGTACTTAAAATAAATTTAATCAATGCTAGATACCAAGAATTATCAATGAAACATAATTGAAATTGAAAGGCTCTTTCAAATTAGGTATTTTTAAAACGTAGCAAAGATGAAAAACTTAATTCCTAATATATTATCAAACATATATGTGTTATGATTATGATTGTGTACTCATTGTGATATGGAAATAAATTAAGTAAAGTTGTGTCATCGAGGTATTACACTTAAATACATTCCGACATAAGAATATTAAATGATAAAAATAACTGCAATCGAAAGGCTTGTGTGGGTTATTTAGATATTTCAAAAAACGTAATCAAAAATATAAACTCAATTCCAAATAATCTATTCAAACATGCATGTGTGATTAATTACCCTCGAGCTTTTTGATAAGCAAGTCTTAATTTGACAGAATTCTAACTGATTGTCTTCCTCAGATGCGAATGTGGAGAGTATCATAATAAGCTTGAGTATATTCTCAAATCTCCATACAACAGTAGATTGGTATATGGTTTGAGATATTCGGGGTATCATTTATTTCAACATTTATGAGTCTTTTTTTATTGCTTATCTTATCATCTCGTTTCTTATCGGTCGCAGCTGTCATGGCATGATTCGACCCACAACCTGCAAGAATAATATGTTTAACAAACAACTGTAATTAATATAATTTGTCTATTTCTAGTTTGAAAGCTTGTCTTTACTTAAATTATTTTATATGATATTGGTGGTAATTGTGTATTTCCCATGAAATCTTTCAGGGTAGCCATTAATATAGAAAGGGTATGAATACAGAACGGAAATATTCATTCCGATTGCGGAGTGGAAAATGCCGGGAGTATATTGTAGTTAGAACAGATGAAAAGCAGCCGATAATGTATAGATGATGAAAAGAAACTTATCTTCGCCTACCATTTTGCCAATTATGCTGGCCTGGTTTAAGATATTGTTGATTTATCTTTGTGTCATTTAGATTAATATACAAGTTGCTTTCTGTATTCATGTTGTTGTATTTTTCGTAATGTAGTATTTTAATTAAATTTTTGAACATAAGTTTTAATTTTTTAAAGTAATAGGAAAAAAAAAATAAATTGGTAAATTATTTATTGTATAAATATTATAACATTAGTTGATTTTGAGACATTATTTTCCTTTGAGGAAATGCATGAACAATATTAAAAAAAAAAAAACATTGTCCAAATTAGATTACTAAGTTTAATTACAATCGAACCGACAATATATTCTCTGTCATACCAATTCCTGTATTAATAAAGACACAAAACTAATTCAATCATAATTAACGGGCAGTTTAGTTTACCGTACGCTTCAGTTAACATCCTTACATAATATCCTAATTAATCAGAGTCAGGCAAATTCTGTTCAGATTATCCGCGAAATGATTATCTTTTCATTCCCGACCCCTCTCCATCAAGCTTCAACTTTTCCGCATCTTTCAATGCAGTGATGTATACTCGTATAAATTGTGAATTCTTAAGCGAGAGTCCGATCGACCAAAAGTGTTGGGGAGGGTAAATTACGACGCTGAATTGCCTGGTCTATCGCCCCTCAGCTTCCCCGAGTTTGCGTATAGAATATTGTCCCAGCAATGTTCTTGTTTAGTAGCCCTCTCTTAAGTAGATTTAATCTTACCTCCTACAACAACGACGTGCGCTCCGCCGGCGGCCGGCCGCTTCCGGCCAACCGGAATGAGCACACCGACTGCCCGTGTTCATGGTTCACTGCGTGCCATAGACGAGGAGTTTTAACGAACCAGTTAAACGATACGTTATTAAATGGTCTTTATCACCCCGATTGTGCCTATGGAATGCGTCTTATAAGTGACGATATTATGTACAAACTGTAAATCGAGGGATTAAAGGTTACAGTTAACACAAATGGGGCGGCGCACCTAGTCATTAGATCGTAAGACAATGACAGACACTTTGTTGTTGTTGTTGCTATAATGTATTTACTTAGTTTGTGTAAACAGGAAGTAATACGATATCCATCTACAGAAATGTGTGTTTTGCCCCATCCATTTAATTGAATTCATATCTATCTGTTTCAAGTCTTGGCTCTCTAACAACATATTTTTTCAAGTAGAAGAAGAAAAAGAAGAAAAGATAGAAGAGGAGAGGATGACAAGAGGAAAAGGAGGAGGGAAGGAGAGGGAGGGAGGAATGAGAAAGGAAGGAAAAGGAGGGGAGGGGAGTGGGAGCGAGGAGGAGGAGAAGAGAGGAGAACAAGAATTATACGGTGTATGGAAGAAGATGACAAATGATTTAACACTAGTGCATGAAAAAGGTAATAGTATATACAGACTATAACGTTTATAAAATAATAGTGTATAAAAATCAAGATGGTATAAATATTACAGTAAATGAACAATAAATAATTGAAAAACGAATTAATAAATACATATTAATTTATAAACGTAAACAAGTTACGGTTATTTCAATGATAATAAAATATGTCGATAATATGATAATTAATCAGCTACCAAAGTATCAACACTAATAAATAAAAAAAAGCTTCGATATTTTATTCTTTTGACACGAGTGCATTGATTTGCTTACCTGCTTAGAGTTTGTTAATGCTGAATTATAATGCTTGTAGTTATTGTTACTAACTATCACGTTTTGATTTTTCCAGGTGGTAAAATGATGCAAATACAAAGATTCGCACTTGCAAACGATATATGAGAACAACAAAATTTACGCCACCCCACAAAAAATGTCAAAGAAATAATGAATCTCGTTTAAATATTCCAATTTAATTGACTTTCAATCAGAGCGCGGGATCTGTACGGGTTTTGTTTCTTGTCGCTGTCACAGCCGCGCAATTGTGAAAATGTTCATTTTTCTTGAGTAGCCGGAAATTGGTTTTGGTAGCCTCTCTTCCTCTTCAGGCGCCGTATTTGATACACAGCTAAGACTTTTGATTTGTTATCTGCAACTCTGAACCGTGCATGCATAAGTTATAATGTACGAAACACTGTGCTGCATCTCAAATCAAATCGATAATGTGAATGTTCCTTGTGGTATCAAGAAAACATACTGTATATTTTGTTAGGCGGTATTTTCCCTTTTCTCTGCGAAACAGCGTAATCGTTATTCGACAAAGAAGAATAATAATTTTCATAACTGTGTATCGGATAGCAGCGTGTTTAGTCATGAAAAGTGATTCATATTTTTGTTAGTATTTGTAAGAATGTGAAGAAAAAAAGTGATGCATATTAAATTAAATCACGTGACAATGTAAACATGAATCTTACGTAATTATTATGGTATTGACAAACATTTGACACCATATTACCAAAACCATTTGAAAATGAACAGTCGCCCTTTCATTACCTTGTTTAAGTATGCTAACTTGGGAACTAAATAAAAAATTTGGTGTCAAGTAATAAATTAAATGGCAGTATTCCGAACTAAATTATACAGTATGAGACTTGATTTTCTGATACGTTGACCTTTGACCCCGAATCTGTCGCGCGCTTCACATTGGAGTTCGGGAGACACGGGGTCTTGCCTCAGCGAAAGTTATTGGTTATTTGCATTCATGATCACGTAGACAAAGCAAGTTGCACTGACGGTTCTTCCTGTTACTCAAATCACCTCTTTCTTTTCTCGTGTTCTCATTTCTATTCCCGTGCCTTCGTCTTTATGTGTTTTAATTTACACACACTTGCGTCAATGGCAGCCAAATTGATTCCGTTAGTTTTAATCGGCAGGACTCGTATCAAATTTGTTGATTCGTGTACGCATCAACATTCATCATTCTTGTGGTGTAGAGTAATAGACTATATGAGCGGACTGGACAAATATTTACAATAAACCAAGTGTGGCCAAAAACTGATCGCAGCGGATATTTACTTAGACTAAGGAAGGTGATTTTTCGTTTGAAATCCTACATGTAGAAAAACAAGTTTAAATAAAGTACGCTGGACAAGGTGTATATTCACATCACTTACATAAAACATATATATACAAAAATAAAGTAATAATTGTTAAAATTCGAACAGAAATTGATGTTTTCATCATGCTCAAGTTTGGATTGATCGTTTATCAAAGGAGCAATTTGTACAGATTCCATTACATTGACGCGTAAAAAGAACAACTGAAACATCGATTTTTAAAATTAAAAAAGTCCATTATTTCTTTTTCAAAATTGACAAAACGGAAAAATTATCCAAAAAATGATAATATTTTGTACTATCAATATAACTATGATAACAAGCATGTTTTTACAAATATCTTTCTGCCTGTATGTATTTAAGCAAAATAAAACAGACTAAATGATAATCATAATTACATTAAAATGTTACAAAATATTGATAGTCTACATAGATGAACATTGAATAAATAAAATGACCTAGAATCAAAACACGATCTTTCATTTCGTTTACGTAAAAAAAAGTTTTATTCGGTATAAGCACATTTTACTGTGATGTTATTCATTCTGACCCGCGAAATACATCCAGCGTTTATGTAAATGACTGCGGGTAGTCCTCAATTTGGGTAAAACTATTCTAGAATCAAGTAAACTGCGCAAGGATTCTCCTGTGAAAATTTTGTAGTCAAAAGTTGAATTTTGTTGTGTAGCTTTATATGGGATTAATTTCTCTCGGGGCACGAGATAAATAAAGTGCTAGTACATGTATAACTAAACAAATTCAAAACAAGTCCTTTCAGCCAGGAGATACACTCCAGCTAGTGTATACTGTAGACTGGTATATCTTTCAACGAGTTATAGTTCGAGAGGCATTTTTTCTTATTTCTCCTAATCATGTCACTGAGCTTTAACATGTTTAAGGTATGCAAGAAATCTCTCTTTGCAGCCCTCCAGACACACAACAAATTCGGTTTCTTATGAAGGACATGTCTGTGAATTTTGAAATTCAGTAATTATATAACTTGAAAAATGCACAAATATGACCTGTGCTCAGTCTGTGTGTCAGGCCCACTGAACTGAGTCAGATCAGTGGCAAATGAAAGGGGAGTAACTTGATTGAGAGAAATAAACAAAAAATATGCCTCTCGAACCAAACTGGTTGAAATATACATGTCTATACACAAGTATCTCCTGGCTGCAAGGATTTGTCTTGATTTTGTTTACTTAAGGAGAACCAAGCATAAACATACCAGCACTTTATTTCCCTCGAGCCCCAAGAGAAATTAATCCCATAGAAAATTACATAACAAATTTGGTTGTCACGAGGCAGACTTATGGTAGTCCTTTTTAGTCCACATTTGACTTCAACATTTTCACATTAGAATCCTTATAATTTACTTGATTCTAGAATAGTTTACCCAAAGTTGAGGACTACCCCCAATCATGTTATTTACTTTTAAATAAGTGTCAATAACATAAAAAGTATGACAGCAATAAAATGTTCTTTTATTGTATTTAGCAAAGCAACAGTCCTTGCGAAAACATACGCATTTATTATGTATTTTATGGATATCTATATTGTTTCACAATATATTTTTTTCACATATATTCATTCTAACTTGAAAAAAATCGTTTAAAAAATGTTACATAGGATATACTTTTACCTACAACTTTTCTACACAACACTTTAAACATATGTATAACGTTATAGTTGTTTGAAATTGACACTGCACTCCAGCGTGTGTTTAATGTTACATTGTTCAAAAAGGCTCGGTACGTTAAGGGTTAAAGGCACTGTATAACAATGTTTCCAGTCCAAAAAATCTGAGCCACATGATTCCCCATGCTACTAGTGTCTTTGATACAGTCTAAAAATGAAGCTCTGAAAAAATTACAGTGTAAAACAATCATTAAGTGCTTTAAAAAAGTGAAAATCATTGAGAGACCATTCCAGCTTTTCTCCATAGAGTGCTGTGTTGCAGAATTTCCTTTCGCCCGATATAAAATTAATGTGCCCATTTGTATCTGCACATATTGAACTAGTGACAGCATAACTGTCCAAACTTTTGTGTTCTAGGGTGTTAATTTGTCCATTCAAACACTGTCAGATATGTCAGATAGCAAAGTTCGACAATTTTATAAACGGGTCTTCCACAGTGTTATATAGTGTCTTTAATTAATGGCAAGGTAGAGAGGGGAAAGTCAATTGAGGAGAATAAAAAAAAAACACAAGAACGAAGATATAACGGCGAGTACCACAAAAAACCCCAAAAGAGAACGGATGTTATAGAACACGGAAAGCTCATACACGTTTAGTTATACAAAAATGAGTAACTTTGAATATAAAAGTCAAAGAATGCATAAATGTTGAAGAAGAAAAAAGAAACAGAAAAGGAAGAAGAATATATAGTATCAGAAGTGTAGAAGTAGAAGTAGTTATAAGTGCGCATTCTGGGGCACACAAATGCTATGTCTCAGAATTTTGATATATTGATGAGTTTGTCTCCGCACGTTTATGTCCCTTATTCGTGTGTACTTTGGTTCAATCCCTTCCCGATATTTGCCCTTTTTGTCCCTTTTGATTTCATGTTCAATGGTGTAATTTTGTGATGTAGCTCGAGAAAACTCTTGCCTGCACGAACAGTATTGTAGATGGTATCTGGAGAGAATATTTCTTTATTTACGAAGATTGCTTTGCCCTAATTTCCTTTCCTTCATTATTAAAAGAACCGTGTATCAACTATAAGGGCCGATATACAAATTATTTAAAAGATGGGACCCATAGTTAGCTCGTACTTTAAGTAAAAGGCTCGAGAAGTGCAAAGGTGAAGTTGAACTGTTTGGACATTAAAAAATGGTAAGGGAACGTGAATCTGCGACTGACATAGGTAATATATTGAAATGAAATAGCATCGACCTTGGAAAACTAAACTCAATAATAGATATTTTCTCTTTTCCAATGCAGCGTTCTTTTGGGAGACCTAAAAAGTCCTGATCATTCCAGGCCTTTCAGGTTTACTCCTTTCTCTGGTATATTTCATTTCATTTTTGTGTTCTTTTCGTTTTTTGAATTTCTCTGTTTCCCATATTTGCTGATGAAGTGAAGCGCTGCTCTGTGTTCGACAGCAAGCCAAGCGTGTTTTCTCAACAATGTTTTGAAAAGACGACGTCAACAAAATTTTGATTAAAGCAACTCTGCGGAGATTGCCTATATTGGGCCCGTCTAGCGCGATAGCTCGAAACGGGAGCGCTTTTGATTAATAATTCTCACTTGCCTGGGTTAACACAATGCATTTGGCACTTCTTCTGTAATTTGTGCAGGCCTTGAGATCTGCATTAAGGTATTGCCAGTGTTCCCCAATGACACACAAAAGTGAGAAAATCATAGTTTCCGACCTTTTCAAAGAAAACTGTGCAGTTGTGTTGTTTGCGGTTGTAAGGTCGTCAACAAAAGCGGCAGAACAAGCTAGTGATATCGTTGTTTCCATTACGATTTGTTAAGAACGTAGTGTGAAAATTTGTGAAATTATCTTAATGAATTGGACGGCGGGTGTACAATGTTTGAACATACTGGTTGTTAAGCTGAAAAGCCCGCGTAGTATTGGCCTGGGTTAGCTGCTATTCACCGGAGATGGGGTGGTTAAGACGAAAGCCACGCCCTCTTAATCAACCAAGTAACCCAGCATGTAAATAGTCCCCAAGACGTTCATTCTTTCCGGGTCTTAAAACAGTGCACCGCTATGCCGGATGAAAAGACTGTAGTACTGTATTCCAAACGACCCCGCGAGCTCCATCCACTAATTGTGATTGAAAAACTAGCGGGCGGGAGGGAGAAAAATGGAAAATATGGCGGGTTGACGGTTGGGCATTGTCTAGAGATCATTCATGCATATAACGAAAATACGACGTTAAATGAAGCTGTGCATGTGTGTGCCCGTGTACGAGAACAATACCGGGTACGGGCAGGTAGTCGACTGCTGGGTCGGCCCGCTGGACTGCCCGGGGGAATCGTTCCAACAATCAGTTTACACATGTCACGCCAATGGGCTGAAAAGGTAAAGCAATGCCTAGCCACCACACAATAGAACGCTCCCTTGGTACTCAAGAAGATACACCGTCAGAAGTCTGACTAGCTACGCCCCATCGTCACGTGATTGGAGGGGCTGGTATCGTAAGCGCGCTGCAGTGACGTACGCGCGCGCAACTCCGTCACATCTGCGTGCGTGTGCATCCCACTCCACTCCACACCACATCGCAATGTCGATATCGTCTGCACCGCAGCAGCGCGCAATATCTTAATCACTCGCTCGTGATTTCAGCGCGATTACAAGGCATCCCTGCAATTTCCCTAAGTGTATTAAATTGTGATTACTTACTGAACCGCGTTCGAGTCGTAAGTCGCTGGTTTCGATTGGGTCTCGAACCTGTCGTGTAGCAACTGGGCGACAAACGCGTTTAATGGACTCGCGCCACCAATGAAAGTTGTATCCCATGCTCTTGATGAGGCATATAAAGCAGTGCGGAGTTCCAAATATTGGGTAGTACAACTGTGATATTTTATTGTTTACATTTTAAACTAGGAAGAAAAATCTTGGTAAATTCATCGAAATTTACTTGAATGCTGGCGAAGGAAAACAAATCTTAACTTTATCCAGCAGCGAAGCAGCGACGTGTTTTTTTTTCTTCCACATGCGTCAATCGCATTAACTGGCCAATCAAGAAACGCCTGAGTAACTACGTCAGGGCCAACCAGGGTTAAACACTGACTTCATCTCTCAATTAAATCGGCTCGTCTTATCTCATCTTATCACATCACGCATGTCCCGTCTCTCTGTCGAAATTAACTCGAGTTAAACACTTCGAGTTAAAGGCTACACGAAGAAAGTTTCAAAGAACAGGTTTTCAGTGATATTTCGAGCCGAAAACTTTTGGCAAAATTGATCGCCATTTGGTATTTGGGCGACCGGTCGGTAGCATGATGGATTATTCGTCTTACCTGGGACAAAACGCCTACGATTCGTGCCTAGGCGGTGTTGAAGGCACCGGTCTTGGTATTCCGACTTCTTACGGAGAGTTTCCCGGTTCCGTAAGTTCCCAACCGAGCCAGGCCTACCCGTACAGTGGTCTAAGACCCTCCGTGAGTTACGGCAGTGGCGCGGGCAGCATGCCCGGTACATGCAACTTGGCCTCGATGATGGAACACCAACAGATGTCACAATGTTCACCTTACTCCGGAGGTAAGTTTCCTTTATACACTACACAGGTGTGGAAAAAATACAATGACAACTTATTTTCCTGGGGCAGACTTATCACATTCACCTATTCCACCGCCCAATTGCCGCCAAAATCTCATCAAGCCATCTTTATACCTCCAAATCGTGGTAAGATAGAATTAGTGCGCCGCGGAGCTGGCAGGCGGTGTAGTGTTTCCCCCGTCTGCAGCGCCCTAACTGAGTTCCCGAAACCAAAAATACGAGTTTACGAGTTGCTAAATTATATAACAACATTTTCACCGAAGATAATTCGATCACTTTTCCCAAGTTTTGTTTTTTGAGCGCTTTACTGTAGTTGATGATCGTTCATTATGTGATTTGTCTTGTCTTTATTTGATTTGTTAGTGAATTATTGGTAATTTCGTTAAGAACTGGCGCGCGCGGCCAACAATGACATTAGGCAGTTTACCAGCGCGGCCTCTTGCGCTAATTCGTGCAAATTTTTCCCCACACCAGCAAACCAATTCCACCGCTTGTTTGTTTATCGTCCTTTTACCTCTCCAATGCGACTTCTTGTCACGTATATTTTCCCAGCCCATTTTACAATATCAAATACCCCTTTTCCTTGGGAAAATTAAGTTTTTCTAACAGTTGCTCGAATTCGGCCGATGATTCCCCCGAGATTTCGGAGGCAGTCGGTTGCAATCATGTTATACATTTAGTGATGATATCACCTCAATCATTTTGTCACAATTTTACAAACCAAGATAAACAGTTTCGCTTATGTATAAAGCTCCATTAACTGGTCATTTGAATTTGTTGCCGATGTAATGAAACTTTAAGTTCACACAGTAAATACATTCAAGAATTTACCTGCTAGTAAGTTAATGGTTTTAATTGTGCCTGTCGCTGTTTTGCTTTTGATAAAATTAACTTATCTGCGAAATTTTATTTACGTTTTAATCCTTTTATCGACGTATTGTTGCATCATAAATTCTTTTCCATGTCACACTTTTCCCAAAATGGGAAATTGTACTTCAAAACAATTAAGACAAGGTATTGCACCAGATAAGGTCAAAAATATTACTCATGAGATAATTTTATGACTGCTTTCAGATCATCATTAATACTGTTATGATCCAAGTGTCTTTCTTTCTTTCTCTTCCTCTTTGTGTATGATTAGATGTGCCCTTTTTGTGCAAAGCGGTGTTGATATTAATATTTGTATTATGACCATTTTAATCACCTATTTTCTGCTATATTTATCTATGATACTTTACAATAAAAACGCATGGTCAAAATGTTGTATACAGTAATGAAAAGAAGCGACAAAACAAAGTTCCCAAGTAACACTTAGTATCTTTGACTTAATCAATTTATTTGCTGTTAAGTATCTCGGGACACAATATTGTGCACGCATTAATTTCACAACTGGTCTCTATACAGCATCATCAATTGACGTCTATTATAAAGCATCATGAGTAGCAAAATGTGTAAAGATAGTGAAAAGAACAAGTCCCAAGACACACAAAATCGGAGTTAAAGTTAGATAAACGATAGAATAAACAATGTCACAGTGCTGTATAAGTTAAGTTTTGATAGCTTTTGAGTCATTTGAAAAGAACCAATCGACAGTAAAGAAAATGAAACTAACCCTTTAAGTTAATAAAACGATTTTATTGATTTAAAGTTGTACAATGCGATGTTGGGAAGGGAACAACATTTTACAGTTTTGCACGTTCCAAACGAATAAGAAATTGCTTTACATCAGAATTCAAAAACGAAGGGGAAGGGGAAAACGGTGGTGTACTTCTTTGCGTGTCTTGAGCAAAGACGCACATGTAAAATAGAACGGGTCGGACTGGCTCTCCAGTTTTGTAATGCGGAGAACATTAAATTAGCGAATAGGTAATTCAACCAAATTGTATTACTACATTGTTTACGCCACTACAGACGCCTCAACTGAATTAAGCTAGGATGTAATTGTCACCGTTATCGCGTTGGATCAGAATAGGGTGTAACTATTATCAAATAAATTCTCCTTAACTAATATTTAGCCACTCCGTAATAACATTAAAACCACCGTACTTGAAAAGGCTAATCATACAATAATTTTGTATTTCGATTTTCGGAGGCGATCGCGCTTGAAAGTGACAGGAAACTGCTACAAAGGGGAACAAGTGGAAAACCTGAAGTGTTTGCATTCAAATTTCAAACATTAGTGATTCAAAGTAGACTGTATAGGTTTCCATTTACATTCGTTTACGTAATAATCAAATTTGTAATATATTTCATTCGACTAGCATGAACTGTTCGTCACACGCTATTTTTTTTTGCCTCGCTACCGTGTATACCTTTGACGTCTGAAGCTAACTTTCAATGTGTCTGTAGTACGGTTATCACTCCCTGGCCGTGGTTTACTCAAATCATTGCCATAAATGTAAAACGAATTTAGCGCCATTTCGCGGGCAAATCGAGCTACTCATCAAATAAGTGACTCAAAGCCGCGTGAATCAAATTTCAAGCCATTCTAGTCAAATATGTTCAAGATAAAAACGAGGGCAGATTTACACAGCATTATTGGTTAAAGTTGATCAAATCAAGTCTTATTTTTTTCCTCTTCTTCTCCTGTCCGTGGAAACACGCTTACAATTATGTGACGAGGGAGTTGCGAAAGATGGGGCCCGGAACACGCCAATGGCGATGGGGCCCTCCTCTCGTTTCTATGTATACTCTTCCAAAATGAATAGTGATTAATTAATGTAAAGCGATACTGCGTGCCAGCACGCGGTCAGCTCAATGGCAAGAATCCGCGGGCCGTCCGGACTCAGATTCCACCGAGGAACCACGTTCTCAATTAATCTGTTCCATCTTCTAGTGATGAGATTTTTCTTTTTCCCTTCTTCTTTACCTCCTCCTCCTCTCCCAAAAAGCGAGAAAGAGTCATGTACCAAGTGGTAGGAGGCTACCCCAACGGGAAGATATCCCCGAGGTCAGTGCAGTACTCTATCTCTGATTAAATCAAACTTTTACACGCAGCGGCGCGCGCGGAGGAGCAAATTTCATCAGTGAAGACTTCGTCTGTCCTACACTTGCTTGCTAACCATCATCGTTTATTTTTCTCTCAATTATGGACACGTCTGTATTGTAGACAATCGAATTTCTTGCAATATCGGAGCTGAGAGGTTATGTAGAATCAGCGATATCGAAAAGAGTGCGGAAGCTGCACTTGTTAACAAGTCGTTTCAAAGACGGCTTGATGCTGATTAGCAGGAAAACTTAATAAACGAGTTTGAGAATCCCAATATGCGTTTAAATAATGAAATCCGCCCCATGTTGTCTCTCTCTCAATGTAATTTGGTTGATTCGAATACCCCCGTGGGAGGTGAATTATCAGTCCAAAAGTCTTCAGACTCTGCTACGTGCTGAAGATGTTACAACTTGGCCCTTAGCAGTAAGCGTAGCACTATAGAAACGAATTTATTGTTGAAGATGTCGTCTTAACAGTGCCTTCTGCAATTAACTAACGCCGGAATTTTGACATTGTTAAGTTGATTCCTGATGGTTTCCCGAGTTTGTTTAACCGAAAGCTATCATACTCACTAAGGGTTACCTGAATCATAGATGGAGGTATCTATAGTGACAATTTCATCATGTGAAAAAGCTATTGCAATTTGCGATAGGATGCAGCACATTATGTTACCATTCTAAGATAATTAGACATAATGGTTTACAGTCAGTCTTAGAATACATAAGGAACAAATGTTGAAACTTATTTTAAAAGTAATTTGAAGAACACTTCTCTTTAGTTCCAGTGTTTGAAAATATAAGTTGTACGTCAAAGTAATCGATAAGCTGCTTATGTATGCTTCTACAGCTTTGGTATTTTAAGAAGGCTTGTAAACTTTATAAACTTTATATAACTGAACTTCTTGTAGGTCGTTTTGATGTATGAACGGATTATATTACATTTGTGTGTGTGAATGCAACTTCCAATCTTGTTATATGAGAACTCAAAATACTATATACTTCTACTGCTACTTCTCCTACTACTTCTACTACTTCTACTACTCTATTACTACTACTACCACCACTACTATTATTATCATAACATGACTACTACTACTAATACTACAACGCTGCTGCTGCTAATGATAAATAATAACAATACTAAAAAGAAGAAGAGTAATAATAATAGTAATGATAGTAATAATGATAAGAAGAAGAAGACAAAGAAGTTGAAGGAGATTATATATCATCATCATTATCATCATTGATCATCATCATCGTCGTCATTATCATCATCATCAGCAGCAGCAACATCATCTTCATCATCATCATCATCATTATTATTATCATCATTATCATCATCATCATATCATCACATCATCATCATCATCATCATAATCATCATCATCATCATCATCATCATCACATTATTATCATCATCTTTTCTTCTTTCATCCGCTTGATATCTCAAAGAAAGCTCTATCCTGCATTATACATGTAGTATGATGCCATAATTTTCAAGACTTTGCATAATATCTAATGGCTATTCGTGAAGTATTTTACAGACATTATAGTTCTCGAGCAATGTTTATTTGGTACCAAACAAGCAGCAAACTTTAGCGCGATTTGTTTTGTTTGTTTCATTTCAATCTTAAACATCCACACATACTCAAATAGACACCCCAAATGCAGTAAATCCTTTCAAGCTGCAAACACACTGCAAACACATTGAATGACATTTAATCATCAAAATAACAAATAAGTAACTACTAATATACTACTCATAATGATGATGATGATGATGATGATGATGATGATGATGATGATGATGATGATGATGACAATAATAATAATAATAATAATAATAATAATAATAATAATAATAATAATAATAATAATAATAATAATAATAATAATAATAATAATAATAATAATAATAACGATAATAATAATGATGATGATAATAATAATAACACGATACATATAAGAATCATTCCGAAAGCAGTCTGCATATTCCTCCTCATATCTTTCCCATATATTATTTCTCGAAACTTAGACTTACCAATGAACGACTTGTACTGATTTATACATGTTTGAAACAAACTTTGAAATAACGATTAACGTCAAGCAATGTGGGAAGAATTCCTCCTCCCTTCTACTAATATACTACTCATAATGATGATGATGATGATGATGATGATGATGATGATGATGATGATGGAGATGAAGACAATAATAATAATAATAATAATAATAATGAAAATATGATATAATAATAATAATAATATAATAAATAATATAATAAAAGTAATAGATAATAATAATAAAATAAAATAATATAATAATAATATGAATAGAATAATGCGATGATAATGATCGAATAGAGGATGATGATGATGACCAGACGACGACGATGACGACGATGATTTAGTGTATTATTTTAGGTTGTTTTTTTATTGGAAGAACATCATCATTTAAATCAACAAGGTCTTGTAATCAGTAGTATTAATTCATTTTCATTTCGGCTCATCTATTAACAAATAAAATTCCTACGTGAAAAACATGGCAAAAGAGAATATATTTTAAAAATATAACGCTTTAGTTTTACTCGAAACTTTATGATTGGCATACTGTTGTTATTTATAAATTATGTGTTTTTTTAAGTATCATAAGTAATCGCTGAATCATTCTTTTTTGAAATGATGCCTCTCACTAAAATTTAATATATAGTTAAGAAACATATACGCAAAGCGCAGTGGTATCATACCGGGTATTCTTTGCTTCAATACCTTTCCCCTAGTATAAGCTCTTAAATAGATTGGCGCCAAAGAATTCAAGTCGCCATCTTTTGATTATGGCATTATGATGTACAATGTGAACACCTTCATTCGGTCAATGTTCAATTAGCATCTGTGAGTTTTCCATTGTGAAGAACAATTCGACTGTAAAGAAAATCTCATCTTCATCCCGCAAAAATCGATATCTACAGTCGAACACCACAGGCCACCGCGCCCGGGGCTTGTCTAGGATCAGCATATAGCGCACTGCATTCGCAGCCACCACGATCATATACACATTTTGGACAAAGCATTTTAGGGGCTCGCGTGGTCAATTATTACAATGTATTTGTATTGTTTAATAGCCCCTCTTCAAATGAAGAGGGTGGCGAAAAGTGTAAAAGTCATAATCCTCTTATTCATCGTCTACAATTATGAATTGATTTCTCGGCTTCGACCTGCTGTTCAGTGTGTACGAGGCGCGAGCGACATGCAGCGCGTGGGTAGCCCGCACGCGTCGGGTGCACGATTGCGTCCATATGCGCCTACAAAAGCCCATCGACTCTTTAGTTATCCTCTGCCGCCTTTAGCTCTCGGAACGGTATCTTTGTGGGTCGGTATGGTCGAACATAGTTTCTAAAGCATTTATCGCGGATAATGTTTATGTTTGCACAATCATACGACGGTAATAATATATTCATTAGGGGCAGTATGGCAATTGAGAGCTGGGAATGCGCCGTACACGCATTTCACACATTATGACGTGTTATACTGACATATTATATTATTTTGTATTTAATGAATATGACGTTGATTAATGTTCCCTATAGAGCATGGATAATAAGACGTGGGTAAGTGAAATAATTGTTTACACCATTATCAATCATGACCCCAGCCGTAAGGATATACATTTGTTGATCCGAAATTTATCAGGATTTATCTCAGTTTAGCCTAATACATTTTTCATTAAATTGTGTTTCAATAAATTAAAATGCGTTTTTCTTTTCTTTATTAGTTCAACAGCTTTCATTACGCAAAGTAATTTTACTTTATTTGTAGTTAATATAATATTTTTCTGATTCTGATTGGTTTGCAACCTTTGATAATTAACTAACAACAAAGAAAAACTGCCAGTTAAATGAGAACAATGCTTACAAGTAAGAACACTCTTAATAACATTGCAGTTGAAGTTAATTTGAGCATATCCAGTAATTCTACGTCGGTTTAGCAAATATACCATGTCATATCACAACGGAGTTCTAAATCTTAAATATTCATGGAACATTAATGTGTGAAGGCACAATGATAATTGTTAACAGATTAAGTAAGCCATGAAATCTGAGCAATATAATCACCCTATGCATCATTTGTCAACATCGCTCACACACAGTCATTAGCGCAATAAAGAGTTGAAAATGTTAGCTTTGCCGCGATGCATGTTTCATTCGAATCTGCTGAGACATTCGCTCTCAGAAAAGGTGATAAAAAGAGCGTGTCATATCAGCGGCGTATTTGTAAGTTTTGTTAATGGCAAGACTTCAATATTCTGATTCACTCTTTTTAAATGTGCCCATTATGATGTTTACATTAACAGAAAATATCAGATTAAAATGTATTGATATCACACGTTCGGATGAAAAAGAATGATAAGTGCTAACACTATCATTTCAAGGGATACAAAATATGATCATAAATAGATGTGATATAAGAAAATTGTATTTCTGTCAAGTTCTCCTTTGTAAATGAATATTTTAACAATAGGGGACATACAGTATTTTTTCACATAATTCATATTTGTAGACATCTGTAGATGTTTAATAAAGTAGGAACAATCTGGTAAATGATATTGCTTTTGGAATGAAAAAAAAAATAATCAGACTTCTAAAATGACTTCTAAAATTTTGTATTCGAAATTCAACATTAACCAATACAATGTAATGGTTATGATAAGATTTGTACTTTTCGTGTTTCACTACAAATTATAGTGTTTCAAAATATACTTACCTTATTATTTATTCATGATTACAATCATATTGAAATATTATTCATATATTTTAATTTCATTGCAAAGTAACATTTGTTATGCTACAGAGTACATGTATTTTGTTAATCTTGGATATTGTCAAGTGTACCTCACGTATATACCTAGAAACTTGGGATGTAACTTTAAAGAAAATACACTCCCATTTTTCTCATATTACTTTATTGCATTCTTTTATAGCAAATATATTATTTTACTACAATAAACACCGATAAGGATTTCCCAATTTACCTTTCATGCCGATATATGCTAATATCAAGTAGGTTGTCATCTAATCGACCTTTTTTCCAGTCGCCGGAAGATCGCCACGCATAACATTACTCAAATTAATCAAATCTGGTCACAGAAGAAAAAAAAAACTAATAATAATCAAAGGATTGTAGAGATGCCAAGGCTCTCTGCAAATGAGGAGAAGTTTAATATTGACATTGCAAGAGCATAGTCGCTCACCATCGTTGTTAGCATTGGCATAATTTTAATGGCTACACATTTTGGTCAAAATGTTGGATACGCGAACCAAACATGCACCCAGATGAAGGCATATGGCTTAGGAACCCCGCCGCGACAGACGGCAACGTGGTGCTATACATTCGAGGGCCGGTAAAAAAAAATCAATCAATGAATTAATAAGGAGTTTGTCTCGTATATTGTGCCGGATGTGAAAGCCCGTGTAACTGCCGTAACTGTATGGACGATTTTAGGAATAAATAATTCAGGGAGACACAAATTAAGAGCGGATGGTAGTTCCGAATATAGTTGGCTTTTTGTAGTCGAAAATTGTCGAGATAAAAGGCGGGAAAAATAGACCACCAGGTCCGAGTGATCGAGGAGAAAAAAGGGCTGACACATGTCATTGGAAATGCAGTCAGATGATAATTGATTGAAATCTGATTGAAATACACGACTTTCGAAATGAACATCTTGTATATTATTTAATCAAGCTAAACATAATACAGTTGAAATATTTTGCTATGTTGATGTTTACGTCCTCACGCGCTCTTGATCAATTATAGTAAGTTAATATAGTGTTCCCGTTTCACCGACAATCTACTTTAGATTGTTAGTAACCTGATAACAACAATGTGTGGTAATTTCTACTAATTTTTTTCCCTTATCTCAACGCTTTATCTATCATATTGAAAATATTAGTTGAATTTTTGAAGGAATACGTTCTTTACAATCTGTGTGAATGCACTAGCTTTCTGATTTGACCACCATTTCTATCTATTTTAGTGAATGCATTTTTATAATAGAACACCAGCTATATTTCTGGTACTATAACTAATTTTGGATTTGGAATAATGTAGGAAAATAGTCTTCAATTTTGGTTTTAAAATAATACATAATTATAATGTTATTTCAAGAACAAACTAAACCGAGTACATGGAACAATACTTACATGTATTGCATAGATACATAAAAGCAAGTATTATGTTTATATTTGCTTAAATGGCTATGTACTGATAAACAGATAAGGTATCATACAAAAACAAAACAATACCGGTACATTAAACCTCTATTTCAACCTCAAGGGGAAAAAGAGCAATTCTTTGGAAAAAAGAAGAATTTTATGAGATAATTACAGAAATGTATCTAATTTACCCGAATTAAACTTTAACGTAACAGAGTCATGTTTATTCACATGACCCTTTTCTTGAACTCTGTGATGATTTTAAACTACATAAGCTCATATGCATGTATATATCTAGACGTTATCGATATATCATGGATATTTTTGATCGCATATATTTTTATATTTGGGTTTTTGTCTGTATTTCAATCTTCTATTACACTGTAACCTTTTCCGTTTTGATAGTATTCCTTAATAAGACTTGCTTTACATTTTTATACCTAAAGTTTTTTTAATTAAATACAACAATTAATAAAACAGCTTAATAAAAACAAATCCTGTCACTTTTAAAAATATTATGAATAGGTTTATGTCGTGTGACTTAAAATCCCTGATGACATAATACTCCAAAGTAGAATGTTATTTAAATGTTTAACTTGTAACGCTTTGTATACATGTAGTATTTGAATTAAAACCTTGAATTTATGTTGGATGTATAGTTTCAGTAATCGCCAGCTTCCAAAATTTTTATTGAAGTGTTATTTAGCAAAGAAATAAAATCGGCATGGAATCATCAATGGTTTAATCCGGAAAAAATATAATACAGAGCCAATTCATCAAACCCCACCTCTATCTCCAACTCCCCTCCCCCCCCCCCACACACACACACACACACACACACACACACACACACACACACACACACACACACACACACACACACACACACACACACACACACATCGCGCTGCTTCATGTAAGTTTGTGCGTACTTACACGTGCAAATTTGCAGACGCTCTTCTTTACGTGAATAAATGTCGCAAGAACCTTTGTATCTTAATATACATTATTTTAAGAATTATATTGTAGAAGAATCTGCAAGGTCTTTGTTTGACCAAACATACGAAATACTAGTATACTTTTGAATATTTCAAATGAAATTTTGCTGAGCAAACCGAAATAAAAACAAACAAGCAAAACGAACCAAGAAGGAGAACTGAAATTAACAATATCGGTGTGTTGCCGTAACATGCTGGATGAAAACACCATTTATTTTACGAAAAACACGTGCACTATGCGTTATTAGATCAAATTATAAATTAACATTAATGTGTGTACATGTATGTTTCGCTATAAAAAGTATTATGTCACTAACCAAACAAGTTTATCATAACCTTTTAGAAGAACGGTCACCATCACATCTTGACAAGCATACGTACTGAAATGTCACTCATTTATCATTTAATATTGTTACTATGGTTACATTTTAGCATATACACAAAACATTTTCTTCGTGTGTTTATATATATTGACTTACAATAAAACAGGCCTCCAAAAGGGTAACATAATGAAGACATTATTATTGAAACTAAAATGTAAAACATTTTCACATGGACAAAAGCAATAAAGACTAGCAGTTTGATGTTATTGACTGCCCTTTTCAAATAACTAATATACTGTATGCCCCCACGCATAATGAATTTTCTGTTTCCTGTTCAATATTTTGACCAAAAATACGATACGGGTGTAATTGTCAGGTTCATTGAAAAGTATATAACAGTGTTCTAATTGAATTGTACAATACGGTGTGCTCTATAAACGTACGTTTGCGAAGATATAAATAGTTAAGGATGTTTATTAGCAAGAGAAAGACTACAGTCATTAAGATGTTATTTTTTTTTACATTAATGAGCAATTTGCTCGCGTTCCGTGTTCCTTTAATTGTTTTCTATTACATTTTTGTTTATTTGTCAAATTAATTATTTGTTTGTCTTTCAAATATCAATTTTATATGTATATGCATTTTGTTATGCAGGACCCGATGGAAAAACCAGCATTCGCTAAACAGGCTAATCTGTATATTGCGTGTTTTAATTGTATGAAATATATTCAATGAATAAGCAAACAAACAAGCAAATAAATAAATAAATAAATAAATAAATAAATAAATAAATAAATAAATAAATAAATAAATAAATAAATAAATAAATAAATAAATAAATAAATAAATAAATAAATAAGTAAGTAAATAAATAAATATTATATGCTGCTTATATATCATCAAGACATCCTCAGCTATAAGTCTTACTAGAGGTTCATTGGGTACATATTCGACAAATCTTTGGCTTGAGAAAGCCCACAGGCAGTGACAAGAGTGGACGAAAATTTGTCTACAAAATTTCAGGGTTTGGTAAGGACACTTGAACTACAAATTAAGATTACCCCCACCAATGAAATTTTCTGTATCATTTGACAAAAAATTGTAATATTGTGACACTGCTCTTTCTAGTCGGAGGGTGTGCTTCTGTTGGAATTTTTAACAGATGAAAATGAACAAATGAAATATCCAGTAACACTTTTAGATATTCATTCAAATCTTATTTTGATTAATTAATTGACTAATACACAAAATGTCAGTGCCTTGTGTGGAACTATCCTACGTAATTGTGTATGTTCCACTTTAGAATGTATACATGTATCACTATATTTTTCAAATTATTAAAATTTTACGGTCAGTATTTCGATCAAATACAGTTTCTTGCACAAGTGCATTGTGTGAGATGAAAAGTTGTTTTAATTTGTGAAATTCTTAAAAGAAGTTCACATATTTCTTCCCCATATTCCTTCTATAAATCGTGAATATAGCATAAAAATATAAAAATACTGGAAATAATAAGCATTTTTGTCGGCTTGCAAACAAGCGCGCGCAAACATAAATACAATTTTGGTGTCAATTCTCTAGCCACTATCTCTCCCTAATCTAAAAACAGAACAATAATCAATTACTTTTCTGTGACGAAGTAATCTGTAATTTGTCGTTCTGTTAAGAACTCTGCAGCGAAAACTTCGATATGCGTTGAGTTATCTAAATTCATCGAACTCTACTTTTGATTGATTTTTCGGTGTCCCAAACACTTGTCGTAGATGGCAGGCAGTGTCGCCTGTTACAGACAGAAAGTCGCCATATAACCGACGTTTGCCCATAGGTTAGTAACCTAGCAAGTGAGCAACGACTATTTTTAAAGAAAAACGCAAGGAGAAAGACAGAGTTAAATAAATCAGTCGCCAGCATTCCCGTTCAAAAAAGGTGATTACTTAAACGTCTCGGTGAAACTTTATCCCTCCGAATTTGTACCTCTGAGAACAGCTAAGTGTTAACCGACCACGTGGTCTCCGAATGATAAGAAATTAACACCCCGTCAACAAAATTGCGGATACTAAAACTATATATAGTTTCTCTCCCAGTGGATTCTGGAAGTGAACGATCAGCGAAACGGTGAAATTTTGTCCAATCGAGTCAGAATTAAATTCAAACGAGTCAATTTCTTTTAATTTTTCTGTACAGGTCCCCCTCTGTATATTATTGCCAGGTAAGGGCTTGAGACCTATCAATTCGGCGCCGTTGTTTTTGTTGCTGATAGAAAAACACAGAAGTCGGGATCAATCGGTACGATAGGGTTTCATGTATCGCCTGGTGACAGTTTTCAGTCGATAGTGGTTAGAGGTGATGTGCACAAGAAAAAGATAATAAAAAGGTTGGTTTCTTAAAGCTCGGCAACTCATTCTCTCTCTGTCAAAAACTTGTGAACATTTTAGCGTCTTCGTTTTCTGTCTCTTTTGTGTAACGAATCCGCATGCACATTCAGACATGCGACACTGTTCTTACCCTAAAGATTTAAACGGTGGGTCAAAATGTATCGACATTTTTAAAGGTTTTAATGGGTGCCTGGAGATACTGGAGGGGAAAATCATTATTCGGTGGTCACTTCGTTGCTTGGGATGGTTTTCGTCTCGGTGGGGGTACCGTTTGTCCAATCCTGTGTTCGGGAGAATCGGACGACTTCATTTTGACCGATTCCACAAAAAAGTGAGCCAATATTGGCGGGAAAGGATAATATTTCAGGCTTGTGGGGATCTCAAGATTATGATATCCATTCTAAAAGTCAAACGGATGAAAGTGGAGAGACACCAACGCGCGGAGAGTTGAAAGAACGAGATCGAAAGTGGAGGGAATATCTGTTAAACGCGAGAGTTAATGTCGTTCCTACGCAAATTGGCGTGCCTAGGGCTAAATTGCTCATCATATCAGCCTACATTGGCTAGGGATTCCGAGATCATTTGATGCTTACAAAATGGTCGATGGACTTTGAGAAAAATAATATGAGGAGCGCAAGGGAAGTATGATTTCACGAGATATGAGAGACACTACAATTATCCGAAGTAAATTCCTTGTTTGTATAAAACTTAAATTGGATTGTAATCAATACGATATCGATTGTATATTAAAGAGAGAAAAAACATCCCCCGTTTTTGTTTGGTAAAACAGTTACGTGAAATCTGATAAAGTCATTTGTGCAATGATTACTAATGTGTAACACCAGTGATTTTCCTTCGTGTTTATTTTTGATTTTCCATTTTTATCACATTTAAACAAAAGTTAATTCCGAGTCTAGCTTCGATTGCAACTTTACACTTCTAACTTTTAAGGACACCTATAAACTAAAGTATACACAAGATTATACCAGTCAGGATCCTTAAAGTATAAAGTAAAAAGGGGGAAAGGTGGCAAGTTCGAGCAAACTTGTGAAAGATGATCAAACTGATATTCCGAAAATTGGCAAATAAGCACCATGCACAGTCGTGAATGTATGTATCATCGGTAGATGCACGGAAGTGCTTTGCAATTGAAAGATTGACAGAACTTCGGGTTGTAGTTAACGAAACGAAATCTAATTTGTGTGATTTGTACTAATTACTTTAGAAATGAAACTAAATGCAGTGATTAGGCAAATATGGTAAAGGGGCAGGGGTTTTATTTATATTCTGCATAGACACGATGCAATGGTTACCCTTCAAATTAGAATAGTGAATGTTGGTCCTAGATTTTAATTTTATTATTATTATTTATTATTATTACGTCAATCGATAATTTCCTTTTACAAAAATGTTTATAACCTTTAAAGGTATTGGCTAACATTTACCACAGTTAAAAAAAATCTGAGCCACATGATTCCCCATGCTACCAGTGTCTTGATGAGGTCTAAAAGCCTTTGCAAAATTGTATTTCAAATGATTATTTAGTGCCTTTTTTAGAAAAAAAAGTGAAATCCTGTACGCGACAAATGAATCATGAATGATCTGTAATGAACTCGCAAACATCGTTCGTTTCAAGTAATCTACAGGAGCAAATTAGTTCCCAATATCACTCGCACAACAATCGAACTAGAGCGGAGTTTGTCTCCATTATTCCTACACAAGAATAACCTTCAGATCGCATCTGTATATCTGATATGTCAGTCTAGGACCATAGCATCCACTAATAAGTTTCTCCAATATCCTTGACCGCTCTATGAGCATACGTAGCTTATAAACAATATTGTTTATGCATGCTAATTGCCGGTTGTACGCCCAGTGAACTTCAAACTTTGTATTCTAAGATTTAGTTGTTTTGAATTTTTGTTCCAATTATTGTTGAAACAAAAATATTAATGAAATTGAATACGTCATCAACTTGCTCTCAAGACATCCCAATCATGTGTCTGATAAGCGAAAGCATATATTTATACAATAGAAATGTCTCATCTCTGCAACCTATTAAACCTTATCTAAATAAGTCATTGAAGTACCACAATGTTAGGGTGTCTAGAAACAACCTATCACTAGTTTCATATATGTTCACACAGGATTGTCAAACTATCACTTATAGAATAGTCTCTAAATATAACAATAATAATAGTTATCTATATTATTTATATTGGACAAAATTTTTAATAGAACTATGTTATCTGATGTATCTTATATTCGCGGATGTTGGATTCGATTATATTCTCAACAAATAAATTTGGACATTATTTTTTCCGCCATAACCATTCTCTGATCTCTATACATAATCCTTTGTTTTATGTGCTATCGTTTTGCCATCTTGTTCCGCAATATTCTCTCTGTTTTCAAGTCGATTGATAATGAGTGGTAACGTAATTGGTATCCGAATGTAGTCATATATTGTCAGAAAGATGAACTATAGTCATTCTTTTATATTTTTTATCAAGCGCAGCCCATATATAACTACAAAGACAAACAAAGACTACTAAAACATCGATATCCCACATTTAAGCTGATCAAATGAATATCCAGCTATTCAGCACAAGAAATGGTAGAATAAGCAATGGATGGAAAAACGAGTAAATTGCCAAAACATAGATATTCAAATTTAAGATGGTTAGCTAACCACCAAAACTTCAACTATATGAATTTGAATAAAGTACAAGGGTAATCATAGATGGAGACTGGTATGTGAAAAAAAATTCACAGACGAAGCCTCCTCTTTAACCATTTAATTCAGCTGCCAACCTTAATAAATTTTTTATGCGTGCCTCCCTGAAACGATCATTAATGACAGAAATATTTAATCACGAAATTTGTTACGAGAACTTGAAAGGCCCAAGCTATAGTTTTTGTTTCGGCTCGATCGGAGAGCAAAATTTTTTGTCAATCTTTCACAAAGTATTCTATAACTATTGTTACCTAAGACATCGCCGAAATAACATCAAACCTTCTGAAAATTGTTAATAGTCGGCAAATAAGAAGTTTAAATTAAAGGAGCAGCATCTAGCAGTATGTGTTACACCTACCCATGAAGAAATATCGGGCGTCCCCCCCTCAGAAGATTTTACATTTGAGTAATTTCTCAAAATGGGAGGGTTTCAGATCGAGCCCAATTTTCAGGCGAAGAGCAGAGAGATAAAGAAAGAGGCAAAGTGATAGGTCATATAGGTTATCTACAAATATAATTACAAAGAATATTGTGGATTTTTTCCATTTACCACAACGTATTACCTTGGTTTTTAAAGTTTACCTTTTTAGGCGTAATGTAACTTTTTTAGAGAAATATTTAATGACGTAAACTAGCCAGGGGAGGCGGGGGGGGCGCGGGTCTCGACATTTACACGCACAAATAGTGTTCGCAACATGAAAGCTACTTGCTGCGAATGTTTTTCAAGATGACTTTTGTCACTCAGAGTCTCCCTCTCTTTTAAGGACCAGAAATTATGCGACGCCTGGGTACGCAGTCCGAAGATACGCATAATTTTGTCATGCATGCTGCGCCACCAAAAATACTCAAAAACGTAGATGATATATGTGTACAATTTCAAATACAATTGTGGTGTATACCAGCCAAATATCATAAATGTATGAATTATTTTTTGATTTTACTGATTCAAATTACTTAATTTTACTGCACATTTTATGATCACATAAGTGTCACGACAAATTTCATCGAAAAAAACAATGAAAATAAACAAAAGGTCAAAGAACAAAAGAAATACTAAGAAATTGCAAAAACAATAAAATACAGTAAGAAATTGATCTGATATTGCAATTTTTTTTGTAGACATTCCAGAACACAAGAGATTTTTGACCAAAAATGTAGCACATTTGGAGCTGCTATTTACAAGTGAGTTAGAAGCAAAAGTATGATTTCACCATATTATGCATAAATTAGCATAATTACCTAAAAACAATTATTCATGAAAAAAATACTATACAATTTTGTAGACATGTAGCGTTGTGAAGGCAGACGTGACATGTCAAATTTTTGTCAGTGCTGAATACACACATGTAAACGCCGTTCAGATACTCGAAGCGCCATATGATCTCCGCAAAATAGCCTGGCCCTAGTAAGATTAGGTTAAAAGCTTAGTCTTTTAACATCGATGAGATTTTTGCGCAACAACTCAGGAGGTCTTACATCTTCAATCTTACAAGACATTAATTGTGAGATCTATCACGGCAATTGAAGAGAGATGCGCTGCAAGCTGGACTTAGAATACATTACACTGGGCCCACTTGGTATAAGGCACACTTGACGTATAATAGGCTACAAGGAAAATCTTATAATGCAAACATCCATCATATATTATAATACAGGCAACTTTGGATGATCCCCCCCCTTGTTTTAAAATCGTCACATTTTTGATGGAGGTATTTGTATTGCTAACATGATTTTTGCAGTATTTATGTTACAGACTAAGAAGAACTACGAAAAGGCAGGAACAGTGACCGTGTCATGTTGATATAAGACTTTATAAGCAAAATAACTTTAAGACGAAAAACGATCAATAAAATTATATTTCTATCATAGTACAAAAAATATTGTTATGAGTCAGTGATATCCACGTACATCTAATCACTGAGTTTTGTAAGCTTTCTCAAGGATTTTTATCTAACATTCAGGAATTACAAAAAGTGCATAATAGAAGACCATATACAAGGAAGTGAATGATTAGTCATACCCCTGGTCAGAAATATATTTCCTTTTGCCTTCTGTGCTAATTATGGACAGCAGCAGAAACTATTCCACGCATGAGTAAGCAAACCACACCCTCACTAATTTGTTTCCTATTATACTGGCAACACAAAGCAAACATTCGATCCAACGGCTGCTTCATCTTTACATTATTTGCCACCGAAGCACTTTTGTCGAAGAAAATCAAACAAACTTGAAAGCGCCAGATATTTCACAGAATATACGAAAAATAACTAAGTAACATAACAACCTAGAATTCATACGTCAATCATTCTATATCGAAATATATGATTACGCATTATATTGATGTTGCTGCAAGCAAGGTGTTCATTAGAACAAGTTTTATATCGTAGATATCTACAATGGTATCAACATAAATGAAATCAAGCATTATCGCCCAAACCAAACAGATTATATGCTTTAAATCATTCTTTTGTACAAAGCTATATACTAGAACAATTACATTTTGCCGCTTTCCTTTAAACCAGGCGGTCAAGACTACGTTTTACAAATTCGTAAACATTACTTGGGTCCGTCGTTGTAACGAACTGTCCGAACGAAAAATCAACTCACGTACTATTCAACAAAGAAATGATACAAAGTTAAATATATCTCCCAGCAGTGCCAGCCTAGCAACACTTGTACAACATTGAGCTCACAGACCACACACACAACGACTAGATGCACAATCGAGAAGCCACTGCAGATTGCTCGGTCCCACAAAATATCATTCAATTGTTTGTGTGAATTGAAGTGCAGCAAAGTCGCAACCATACATTTTCTGTGATGTGTAGTGTGATCTTAAGTCAGTTTCACACATTAATTTATAATAGATGTGATAGTTGGTGTGACATTATGAGATCAGTACCAAAGCATACTTACCTGTGTGCGTCGTGGTGTGATGTGCCTAAGATGAGCAGTCCGCAGATACATTTCTGTGTTGTGATGAATGAAGTGCTGAAACAGCGTGCTAACAGTCTATCTTTTGGACTACAACCGTAGCGAAGCAGAAGCACAGACGTCTATGCACTATTAGATGAATTAAGAGTTACCAGACACAAAGATAAATGAATCCGTCGGGACGCTTCTCTCAGGAAGCAGATGCGGTTACAGCTCTACGTGTTAAACGAAGATGGTGGGCGCCCCGTTTTTTAATAATTCGCGACGTACGGCCCTCAGCGTGTGTATACACAGTCTCGCCTCGGCAGATCTCACGAGAACATCTCCGTTCCGTCT
>JZLH01S0630049.1:8554-30295 GCA_001188425.1 Eucidaris tribuloides | reverse complement strand
ATGTAAGCTAAACATTTTCAATATAATCTTTTCACCTGGAAATGTGTTAGTTTGATGGAAAATTTGGACTCACTGACCAGTCCTCATCAGTAATTGGTCCTACTAATTGCTCTGATTGCTGAAACTGCTCCCGTGCTAGAAAGGGGGAATTCTGTTGATGGTCAATCAACCCGTTGGAGACTATGAATGAGATATATCCTGGCTGGGGTCCACAGAGAATGTGTGTTATTTTGAAATCAAATCATCTCCAGATTTGGGTTGAATGAATCCTTGAAGGTATTATTGAGTAATACCTGATGGACATTACAGGAGAATTATGAAACCCATTCTTTGTTTTGTTTCTTCACTCAGGATCTGGTGAATAATGGTGCCCTCGTTGCCTTGGCCAACAAAGATGATCAGACCCCTCTGGATAAGGCAAAAGAGATGATAGCAGGAAGACTCAAAGGTATGAAGGTCAAAAGTCAATAGAGTGTTATGGCTTGGAAGTGTCATGTACAAGGAGTGTGTGATATAAAAAACAACAACAAAACAGCCAAGTTTGACATACAGCATAGCCAACAATTATTTGGACACCAGGAGAAAGTAAATGATTAACTCTTACAGTGTTGAAGTTGCAAATATGCACCACATAATACACACAATGTCTGTAAATCTGTAATTTCTCTGGCATTATAAGAGTTAAGCCACAAAAATCTGAAATAATATGATTTTATGCCAACCAAAAATTATTTGGACACCAAGCCGTTGGGGACAATATGATGTGCTATTCTGTCTTTGTGATTTTACAGGGTTAACTGAGAAAAAAAGGTCCTATTGTACAGCAGCCTTTTTGAAATTCTACATGGCTGATATGCCAAAGTACATGTAGCTGTACACTGATGTAATGATTTCATTACCATCACTGGTATCTCAGACAAAGGTTTGCTACTAATTTCATCTTTTGGGTTGATCTGATGCTGAAATATAGAATAAAATGTACTGGTAAAAAGGTGGCCATTTTGGAATTCAAAATGGCAGCCAAAGATGTGGATGGAAAACATAGTATTGACTTTCTTAGTTTTAGTTCCCCAAAATAGTTCACCCTATAAAATCATACAGACGTGAAAATCCAGCAGGATATCACACCAAATCGTTCTTCAGCTGCTTGGTTGTCCAAATGATATTTGATGGCAAAACAATCATATTTTTTTTCATTTTCTGTGGCGTAAAATCCAAAATTTGTGCATCACATGCTGTGTATGCCATATATTTTGCATACAGGTATTTTCACAATTTTGCTAAAAAAGACATGAAGGGTAATTTGAGAGAGTTAATATCTTCAGTTTTAAGGTAAATGACATGATTGGGGTAGTCATCAACTTGGGGTTAAACTATTCTAGAATCAAGTATAAAACTGTACAAGGATACCACTGTGAAAATTTGGTAGTCAAAAGTTGACTTGTTCTAAAATAAATTCCATCTGTATGCCTTGTGAAATACAAATCTGTTGTTAAGGAGGTATTTTTATCGGGGCACGAGAGAAACTATGTTCACGCTTGATTTGGCTTAAGTAAACAAATTCAAGATAAATTCTTCCAGCCAGGATATACAATTCAGCTGGTGTATTGCCATTGCTATTCTTTCAACCAGTTTGGTTCAAGAGGCATTTTTTGTTTCTCCCAATCATGTCAATGCCCTTTAATTGTGTTTTCATTCTCTCTGTATAAGTATAGGCGCATTGTGAAGAGAAACTTGTTGCTGTTGTTAAGTCACAAACTTTGAGTAAATAAATATAGTACATAAACATTTATTGTATTCAACTTTAATTTTTAAGTCAAGACAATATTAGCACTTATGAAACTGTATTTTTATGATAAAATTCTTTTCTTGTCTTTTGCCCATCAGTGAATATTACTTTCTTTTTTATTTGATACAGAGAAAGCCTCAGCAATGGGTCAAGACCTTGCCAAGATACAATACAGAAATAATTGGAGTGGAACAAAAACCAGGAGTCGTAAGTTTCTCTCCTTTTTCTCTTCTTAAAAACAGCTTTTTTGTTTGCTTTATTTTAAGTTATGTTATTATTTTTTTATTGTCACATGTATGTTAATTTATGTTGCTGGGATGGCAACAAGTACACATGGGTACCTCCAAAGGGGGGGGGGGGTCTGGTGGGGAGTGGAGGTGTGACTCCCCCACACCCCCATGCTTAGTTGGCAATTTATACACATAGTCGGCAAAATGAAAGAAAGGGGAGAGAAAGAAGGGAAGAAAAGGAAAGAAGAAAGAAAGAAAGAAAAGCCTTTAATGAGACTTTCCAAGTGTCCTTTAATCTTTTCTTTTAGCCTCCTTGGGAGCATTTTCCTTCTGGGAGATCACCAAATATTAGTTTCTTTGGAAGCTGATGGTCTGGCTACAAAACTGCCTAGAGAATTGTGACTGATTACTGCTATTGTATTACCACAGTCCTCATAGAACTGTCGGCAATATTCAGTTGTCTACTATTTCCTCTTTTGCTGTGGCCATTGTACTGTCCGTCCTCAGCCTGAATCCAACCTGTTTTCTTTTGTCATGGCCTGGCCTTCCCTTCTACTTCTCTTCTACCATTGTCTGAATTAGTCACTAGACATCTGAACTATCTGACTTATTACAATTACATACTTATGTTTGTAAGCCTTTTATCTCTGTACATATGCTGTACGTTTGCTTTTTAATGAATGAATGAAATAAAACTTAAATTGAACTTTGAATTGAAATGATTTACCGATCCCTACTAATCCTCTTTATTCAATTTCTTACCCTTCTGACTTTTCCAGCAAGTCATTCGCACCTTGTGTGCAAACAAGAAGGGTATCTTTGAACAAAATTGCACATTGCAAAAGAATCCTGGAGTAAAGTGCAAAGTTAGAGCTTTAAAAATTGTGCATACTGTGAGTTAATCAAATTTGTCCGTTAGATGACAAACAAACTCTGACTGCAAAGTATGTTGGTTTTTTTCTTCTAATTTTTATTCAGGCGATGGAACTCTTTCAAGGTTTGCTGGTATCGATCTGAAACATGTCAAACTACAGAGCAAGATAAACAGTAGCCCAACAGGAGAAGTAAGTGAATTAAAGTAATTAACCTTTGGAGACAATCTGATTTCAATAACAAGCATTCTCTGTAGGCCTTAGCCCAAGATATCTCGCTCTCAGTCTCCATCCAGCTACTGTTGCCTTTGCCAATTTATCACAATGTAGAAGAAAATTCCAATTGACAACTGGAAGTGTAGAACAGTTACTCTAGAGACAATGATTTTCCATTTCAAAAAATTGCCTTTTCCATTAAAAGTAATCTAGAATTCCATTTCAACTTGCCTAAAAAATTGAAATTCTGTTTTGTCATAGACTTTGCACACATGAAAAAGTGTAGTACAAATATTATGGACATTGCTTCTCCACTGTGTCTTTGATTTTTTATAAAATTTTTACTAATTTCTGTTATGAATTTCATGTTTTTCTCTTTCAATGTATGAGAATTTGGATGACAAAGAGATTTTTTTAGTGATTTTTCGTTTGAAAACTTACTTCCTGTTAATTTCCGTCTGTTTTCCTGAATTGCAAAAAATCATTGTCTATTAGTTTGCAGACTTATCATATTCAAGATACAGGTGTATACTCAATTAATGTAAGTGAATTATGCCAACAAAACTATTTTTAGCTTTCATCATTGTATATCAATTTGTATGTTGTTAAAGGCACTGTATAACAATGTTTCCAGTTTAAAAAAATCTGAGCTACAAGATCCCCATGCGACTAGTGTCTTTGATACAGTCTGAAAATGAAGCCCTTAAAAAATTGTGGTGTAAAACAATCATTAAGTGCTTTAAAAAAGTGAAAATCATTGAGAGACCATTCCAGCTTTTCTCCATAGACTGCTGTGTTGCAGAATTTCCTATCGCCCGATATAAAATTCATGTGCCAATTTGTATCTGCACATATAGTGACAGCAGTGTCCAAACTTTTGTGTTCTAGGGTGTTTATTTGTCCATTCAAACACTGTCAGATATGTCAGATAGCAAAGTTCGACATTTTTTTAAACGGGTCTTCCACAGTGTTATGTAGTGTCTTTAATGATTGTAGCTCCCAAAGTTTGGCCCAAGGACCATGAGAAGAGACTGTAAATATATCTATATATCTATTGTTTTATGGATCTATCAATTCTTTGTATTCGTTTTCAGATGTGGAAGGGAATGTGGCAGGGCACTCAAGTCATGGCCAAAGTCTTGAAGGTCAGCAACGTGACCTCGCGGATTTCCAGAGAGTTTGGGGAAGAGTTCCCCCGCCTGCGAATCTTCTCCCATCCCAACATCCACCCGGTGCTGGGATGCGTCAATCAACCGCCAAACCTCATCGTTCTCAGCGAGTACCTGCAGTACGGATCACTCTATCATGTTCTTCATGAAGGATCAGGTATGGGGACATATACATTGTTTTACTGAGTATAGTTTTGGTCGATCAGACAAGACAACTTTATCGTCATTCTTTCACAAAGCATTCTATTGTCACCCCAGACATCAGAAAACAACATCAAACCAACTGACATTTGTGTTTCGTGACAAACTTTGATGTTTAAATTATCGGAAAACAGGTAGCAGTATGTACATTACCTGTGGAAAACATTGGGGCCCCCCCAACATTTTACATTTTGAGTAGTTTCTGAAAAATGGGAGAGTTTCAGAGCGAGCAATTTTCAGGGCTTTGATAGATCATGTAGGTCTATCTAAAAATAAAATAGCATTATAGCAAAGAAATTCATTTTGACCATTTACCAAAAGTATACTTGGGTCATAACAATGCTTCATTGCAAAGATACACTGTAAACCTGTGTTAAGTGGCTGAGAATCAACTACTGTTGACGTTGATCCTCCTGTAGGGTGCCTTTGCAGAAAGTGACTTACATGGATGATGTAATTACTTAATGCTCAGCAATGAGAAATTATATATTATGATATTGAACAACAGAGAGCAGTGTGCATTGTTTATGCATGCTTGCATGAAAACTAAGTCATTCCACTTTCTGTATACAGGTGTAATGGAACATAGTTTGACAATTTTTGAGTATGTCAACGATCTTTATGCTGATGAATTTGTGTTATTCCGAGTTGTTATAAATTGTATGTATATTAATTTCAGTAATATGTTGTATAATATTTGTGTCTGATAACAAATAATTTGACACTATCGCACAGAGCAGAGAAAAATCATCATGTTTGCCAGGCAACATTTTCTTGTAAAACAAATATTTCAAAAGTTACGCCTAGCTGAATTTTTAAAATATTTATAAGGTCAAAAACTAATGTAAATGGAGACATACATGTGGGAAATCATGTGGCATTGGGGGGGTCTCCGCTCGTTGGATTACAAGTTTGAAAGTAAGAAATGAAAACATTTTCTCTTCAGTGTCTCCTGATCGTAGTACAATGTCTGTTCATGTCTTTCCCTAAAATGAGTGAAATGTATGTGCTATTTAAAAGTTGTGTGTTATGATAATCATAATAACATTATTCCTTTCTTTGATTATTTCAACCAGGTATTATTGTAGACCATGCCCAGAGTGTCAGTTTTGCACTGGACATTGCCCGTGGTATGTCCTTCCTTCACGCCATGGACCCACTGATTCCCCGCTATTATCTCAACAGTAAAAATATCATGGTGAGTCTCATTGCATGACAGCTCCTGTTGTTGTGAATATATTATCATCATCACCATCATCATTGTCATCCCCACCATCCTCCTCCTCATCTTCCTCCTCCTCCTCACTCCTCCTCATCATCATCGTCATTGTCATCATCATCACCACCACCATCATCATCATGATCATCCTCCTCCTCATCATCATCATCCTCATCATCATCATCCTCATCATCATCACCGTTATCATCATTATCATAATCATCAGGCAGTGTTCAGCCATTATTGGATGAAGCCCTCCTTAATCAGTTTCCATTCACTTCTGTCCTCTGTCATTCTATTTCAAGTTATTATGCTGTTATTTCATCTCTCCATCTTTACTTTGTCGCATTCAGTCGGATTGAAAATTCTTTTTTCCATAGCTCTCAGTCAAAACTATATTAGATGCTGTATCATATGCTTGTATGTGTGTTGGATCATGTGCATTTAGCTCCAGATGGAGCTCATGAATAAAAATTGTACATCAATTGTAAATCCTTCTGTTTTGGGACTTCTACTTGAATGTTTCTTTCAGATTGATGAGGAACTGACTGCCAAAATCAACATGGGGGACACCAGGTTTTCATTTCAGAATCGTGCCAAACTATTCAATCCTGGCTGGATGGCCCCAGAAGGTAACAAATACTTTATACGCTTCAAGAATACTGTATTTCAATATGCTTTGGGGTGTACTAATGAACCGATTAGATGTGAGTTTCTTTGCTTTAATTGTCAGAGGTCACCCAAAGTATTTGGTCAATGCTCTTTTCAGCCTCTGCAGCAATTTCTACTATGAGAAAAATTATTAACATGATCCTACCCATTGATGATAAGGTTTGAGTCTAATTTGATGATATAGCTAGGAAAGCGATTTTGATTGGTAGTTATATGTAATTTTCTCATGCATGAGTTGATATATAAAAAAAAATAAGTTTTGAAATAGCAAAGCATGAGATTTGTAGGCTAGCAGATGATAGAAGGTTAATGAAATGGAATTTTGAATGGTATCCAGAGACTGGAAGTTCTTGGGTTAAACCTGAGTACTTGAATACTAGTATACAACAAGAACATTAGCATACAAATCAAGAAGGTTCTTATCAAATCTCAGATCATGGGAGTCATTCAAAAAATTGAATACATGATGTATAGTAGATAAGTAAATCAGTATTGATGACTCAAAATATTGATATTGAAATATTAAAGACATTATCCATTGTTCAGATTGTATTAAAAAAAATGTTTTATGACTTAAAGGCAGTGCATGGTTTTGGTAAATTGGTAAATGGTAAAAAAATGAAATATTTGCTATTGTATTTTAGATCGACCTAAATACCCTGAAAATCGGGAAATTCTTCAATTTTTTGGAAATTAGTAAAAACTAAATATGTTGGTGGTCCCTGACAATATCATACTTTACAAAAGATTGATAAAAAAATTGTTGGAACAGAACTATACTTTGACTTTAATTGCAATCTAATTTGATTCAGAAAACTTGATGCAATATTTTCATTCTCTGAGGACATATTGCTTAATGCTTACACCATGTGGATTGCAACTGAATGGCAATAATTTACTGGCAATAATCAAATCTGTAAATATAAAATATTGTACAACAGAAGTTGACTCTGTGCAGTAAATTTCTTCATGATTATATTTCTCTGTCTAATCTTCAGCATTGCAAAAAGGTCCAGATGACATGAACATCAGGTCTGCAGACATGTGGAGCTTTGCCATTCTCATCTGGGAACTGGTGACCCGTGAGGTGCCTTTTGCTGGTATGTCACCCATGGAGATTGGTGTGAAGGTAAGTCACTAAAAGTGGAGCACCAGTCTGTATGTGCTGAATTGTTCCATCATGTCTTTTCAAGGGGAATTCCATGCTCACAGCAAGTTGCTTTAAAGATTGAGTGCAGGGTTTGCATGCCAGAAAACGGCAAAATGAATGAAATCAGCTCAAATCGTTCACAATGTAAAGATTAGTGTGAATAAACACCTATTATAGAAACTTCAAAATTTGCAAAGTGATGGGCACGTTCCATTAGTTCCAAAATTGTTGAATCGGTCGCTAGCTGAAGGTCATGCAGAGTTCAGCCATTTTACCATATCAGAGTATGTAGTCACCCTGTCCTTGTTTGCAGTCAGTAACCATTAACCCGTTGGAGACTGAGTACGAGATATCTCGGACTGGGGTCTATGGAAAATGCATGTTTTAATGAATTCAAATCATCTCCAATGGGTTGAAGCACATTTTTTTTGTCTCTGTCATTTGCTGTAGATTGCTTGTGAAGGATTGAGGATCCCTATACCACCCGGAGTCTCGCCCCACATGGTCAAACTCATCAATATCTGCATGAACGTGGACCCCACGAAGCGCCCTCGATTTGATCAGATCCTGCCCATCATAGAGAAGATGCGGAGCTGTTAAACGACCGTGATGTGGCTGCATTTACAGAAGAAAAATAATTGTAAATGATACAGGCAAATACCCACATGTACAGATATTTATCCTGTTAGAGAGACTGCCTACGTATTTACATATTATGTCTGACAATGGAGACCTCTGTTCATTGTCTGTATTAAAAATTTTGATACGGAAAGTCAGTTATGAGTATGAGACTAGAAGTAAACATGAAACTTGAACATCTTGAATAGAGGCATATCTTAACACATACCTTAGTGCGACGATGTATCAGTTTGTAGGTACCTATAGACAACAGAGATGCCTTTCGCGCATGAATGAAATAAAGAAAGTTGAGCTTGAAGATGTATTGATCACAAGATGCCAGATATTGATGTTGTAAGATGTAGATGAGCAAAAATTCACTCTTTTTAAAGAGTTTGATAGCGTGCATGAGTTTGGTTTTTGTTCTGGTTATGAATTATTTCACAAAATAGCTTGTAATTTGGTAACATGAGGTCTTCTCACAATAGTAACAAAAGTTGTTAAATGTTGAAAAGTCATTCAAGGTGTCGTGTTTGATTTTTCTAAACAATAAATGAAAAATAGTCAATGTCAGGATGCCCGCTGTGACCAATTTTTAAAAAATATATGAGGAAGACAATGCAGTAAAAATGAGGACAAATTATTTTATTTGAAGGTACTGGAGTTAGAGTTCATTATTGGCCGTTCAAACCTTTTTTGAAAAATTCTGTAGTTTTATCTTATTTTTGTTAGCAAGTTAAGTTTAGTTTAACGCATTACTTCCCTTCATCAATCTGGATGCAATTTGATTTCATTTTCCTTTGCAAAACTTGGCATTTTTTCTTGTCTTCTCGTGGATATATTCTTGAAAATCACAAGCGTAAATTATTCAAGTTTCGCATCAGTGCAAAATCAGCAGATGTAGTAATAGGCCAAAAACAATTGTGTTGGTTGTACGTTGACGATACGACCTGGATGTGGCAAATGGACCGACCATTTCCTTTTTTGTTTTAATTAACAAAAAACATGGCAAAACTTACACTGAAAAGCTGAAAAGAGATGATAGCATGTCAGACGCACAGAGAATTAGTGGTTCTGACAGCGGCAATCATCGACCCATCTCTGATGTCCAATTTCAGCGTTCATATGACAGCTTGTACTGCAGGGATGGCAGTTGAAAGGCAAATCAAAAAAAAATCTGGACCACCAACGTTATTCTTGCAAAAAGGTCATTTGTAGTTACACCAAACGATCCATTTTTGGCTTAATCATTGCTAGCTTATTTTTTGTCATCATGGGTTGTTTGTGCGGTTGGTGCTAAAGAATATAAGCCGGCTGCAAGCCGCTTACTGTGCTACACAACAAATGATGATAAATAAAAATTTAATCTAAATGAAGTTCAATAGTAATGATTTTTAAAAATTTGACTTCTTATTCTGTCTCCCCACCCCTCTCCCAACATTATTTTGATTCAAATGTGTAGTGTTCCCATATTGTTGTATTATTGGGGCCCATGCCCTGGCAATTGAGCTAGAATAGATAAAGTTTATTATTGATATCAGGAGCATCATCTATTGAATTTATTTGAGTGATTCATTATTTCATCCTTTTTGAGCTGTAGATTTGCAGAGATACTCCACATCACATACCAACAGTGCAATTGTTATAAAACAAGCTTCACTGCCATTACTTTCTGTCTCTCATTTCTATAAACTTTATTTCAAATGAAACATTAATCATGATATGGAAAACAAAATATTAGCCAAGAGAGAAAATGAGTCAAGTTACAGATTTTATATCAGTCATAGAAGTAGCAAGCAAGGATTAAGAGACATAGTTTGTCATACAAGAGGATAGACACCGGTATTAAATCATAAAAGGACTGTACAGAGAGAGTTTGGATATGCACACATGACAAATGATAGTGTCTTTTTTTTCTTTTGGCAATGAATTGCATATACTAATAGAGAAAAGTTTGTATGTGAGACATAGATTTATTTGATTTATCTGATACTGAATACTGGTACATGTATTTTCTATACTTTAATGTGGAAGTTTTATAAAAGCTTAATCCATTAACAGAGGTTAAGTCTTCAATTGATTTTATTCCAGTTCCCTGCTGCTCAAAATAATAGGCGTGGACCAATTAAGGTGTACCCAATTTGCTAGCAACATTAGAAGCATCAATAGGTCTTCCAATCACTCGTAATTAGTGAAACCTGATCTGAAATATACATTCTGACGTTCATTTTCACCTCTAACCATGAACTTTGTTTGTGAGACTTGTCTCTTTATGATGCCACCATGATGGATTTATCATTTGAGATGAAGTCTGAGATTTCTGCAGAGGAAAATCAGTCTTCAAAGATACAAGATTGCATAAAAGAGTCATTTTTACCAATAAATTGAGATACCCTTTTTCACTCCTGCAATGTGTTGGCAAAATATAGCAATAATGGCAATAACTGTCTTTCTCACACGATTTATCCTTGTTTCCCTTATATTGAAGGAGTCAGTAAAGGTTCACTGACTGGCTTGTCCAGTCCACTGGAGTGAAAACAGGAGATCCTAGTAAATGGTTTGCTTATATTTTGCTTTTCCTTCAGACCTATGTATTTTTTTTGTTCACCAATGTAGAAGATACAATTAATAATAATATGTGGTGAAAATAGTCTGTTCAGATTGATCGCCATAAATCAACAACAATAATAGCTTATTAAAGTTTCATGAGTTATTCATAATGCACTATGCAGGCAACAGAAGATGAATTGCATACTAGATTGTACACTGAATGTGTGCAGTCACTTGTAAGTGTAGGTGCAGTTTACTTATTAAGTGGTAGATATTTCAAAATTCATGGTAACTTCATTGAGATTACCTTACTTGCCAGAAAAAAAAACAATTGAAAGAAATAAGTTAATAGGCTTGTGAAACAATGAAAAACAATTATTGTCATGATTATGTGCAAAAAACAACTTTAAATGAGTAACATTAAGTTTAAGTATACAGGTATATTCATTTTCAGTTATTCTATGAAATGTGAAATCTAACTTATGATCCCACAAGAGTAAAAATCTTAAAATGCATAATTTTTGCATGCTGTAAATATTGTGACAAACCCTTTGCCAGATAATAATTTATTTTGATTTAATGTGTAAAGATAAATGGATATGAATGAAGTATTTGTCTTTCATGTTCATGTAATAATGCATACTTTTTGGAGTTTGTTTACAGCAGAAAATATTTGGGATTGCGAAAGAAAAAAAGCAATGGTGCCCAGTGGCCAAAATCAATCTGTGCATGATCTCCATATTTCTGTCACAAACCAAACTCCATGCGTCACATAACCTGCACAATGTCTTTACGCATGCAAAAAGAGGAGATTTTTGTATGTCTTTTTTTGTCTGCTATGAATTTTTTCATAATACATCTGACGATTAATTAGTAGTTCTTAATTATCAGGTTGCACTTGGTAATTGGACTCGCGCAGTTTCAATTTTGTCATTAGTTTCATGGTATATCAGTTTTATATTACATCTAATTTATGACAATCAAATTTTTGGCTCTTATTTCTTTGGCTTAGGACAGAGGTTAGGTTTTAAAGGGAAAAAATTGTAGTGTGCTTCCTTTTTGTAATAAACTTATTTCTTCCTAGTACTAGATTGAAATGATTTCTATGTAAATTGTGCTTAACCCCCTGAGTTCCATATGCAGGAAATCTGTATAAAGAGGCAAGTGCAGAAATCTTGGAAGCAAGAGTTATGTAGGAGCTGTCAGAGAATATAAAAAAAAAATATATTGTGACAGTTGCAACTTTTATACCAAACTTGGTAAGAATAACTTTTATAATGTTATTCCTTTGTGTCTCTCTGTCTTCGGCTTTTATTTCTTCCGACTTCCAGATTGCAAACTGATTTTTTTTTGCACAATGGAAGTTATATAATGTCTTTCTCCACATTCTACTATATCTGACACAGCACATTTTTTTTTTTATATTGGTTACATCTCAAATTCTGTGTCTGCCAATTCAGAGTTATATGCAAATCACCTCTAGCGCATATGTAAAATTTCTTCATAATGCCAGTAGCAATGTATGAAAAGTTTTAATACTTGATTTTTGTGCCAAAATCTTGTGGGGGTTACTTAACATTAATTTTGTTTATTCACTGTTAATTTTCACCAAAGCTAATGAATTTTAAGATATTACAAGAAAGAAGAATATAATTATTGCAAACTATTTTGTTGTGTTTTATAAAGCAACTCAATTTAATGTCATGCATGTATACACTTGTAAATTGATACCAAACTAAAAGGCTCATAACTTATCTTAAGTAGAGATATTTTTCACATATTCTATATTTGTTGCACAAAAATGGTCACACTGTAGATAGGTGAAACCCTACTGGCTAGGATTATTGAGATGTTACTGTATTTTATTGTTGGCATATTAATGTATAATTTACACAATATGCCTACTTGTGGCAAAGAAAAGGGCATGCTTAGTGTAGTAAATATTTAATGACAAACCTTGTTTTCTCTTCTGCTTTGTATAACTTTTGTTTGTATATATTATTTCTTAAGGTGATTATTTAGTTATTCATTTGTTATTTTATTCATTATTTTTCTTTATTATTTGTAACTTGTTTTGACTTTACTTTATCGCATTTTGTGTGGTCTAATTTTATTTTACCTTATTTTATTTCATTTCATTATTATGTTTTATTTGATTTTCTTTTTTATTGTATATCATGTTATTTTTTTATGAATGTCTTTTTTTTTGATAACTTATATGTAGCACTTACAATAAGAAATCTGACTGAATTGCTGCTCTGCACATGCAGAGAATGCACATATTTGTGTACCCATGCAACACAATCAACCGTACATGGTCAGTTACTTCACATATGAACTTCCACCATCACATTATTTGCAGGATGTTCTTCCTTGTAGTATATGCACGCTTTGTTATCATACATAAAAAAACATTTATGCTAATTATTGAAGTAAGGCATTGCAATGTTTTTGTTTATGCTTGTATTTCAACAAAAGTGAAATGTTTAGTAACTCTAATGAAACAGACTCCGGTCATCTGACTTTGTTAGCTTTATCATGTGATGTGATATTGGAATACAAAAAACAAAATAGTTGTGCATGGGTAGTATATTTGACCTATCATGTTGTATTTACGTATAGTGTATGATGTTTATAAGTGCATGGCGATTTTATTTATTTAAGTTGTTTGTAAACATCGTATCTGAAACCTGTATATAGTAGTGACTGACCCCCAAAGCCATTTGGTCTTGTTGTAGTTATCAAAAGCATGATTTGCATTCTCCTTAATTTTGCTTCCATTATAATTGTAGAATTTATTTTAAGAATCTATTTTTTCTTTTTCAAATATTGATGGATAAGGTGCCTATTTCTTGTAATATTATTGAACTTGGTTGCTGCCAATCTAGGAGAAAACATAATGGTGAGTAACCAAGAAACAAATGTAATAAATGCCCAAATTAGATCAATATGCAGAGAATAATGACTAACGATTACCCAATCTAATAATGTATATAACATATACCTTGGTATTGTTACCATAGAGTAGCATAGTATGATTAAGTAGTGAGTAAATAACTTGTTCTTGTAGATAAACTATTTGTATTTTATGTATATCCTTGAAATTGCATGTTGAATTACGACCATGACATTAATTAAAATAGTTTTTGGCTTTTGTACCAAACACAGATTTGTGGTATCTTGTGTGATGTTGTCCATGTGTTGCATAATATGAGGTTTCAATATCCATGTAGAATGGACACATTTACCCTTGTGATTAGTTTGATAAATAACATCATACTGGTTGATGGTGATGATGGTGGTGGTGGTGATGGTGGTGGGTTTGGTGGTGTGGTGACGGCGAGTTTGGTGGTGGTGGTGTTACTTTTGGTTGTGGTGATGGTGGTAGTGATACTTGTAGTGGGGGTGGTGATGGGAGTGGTGGTTGTGGTTGTGGTGGTGGTGATGGGGTGGGGGTGGTAGAGTTGCTTGATGATTGTTGTGGTTGTCTTTAATGCTGCATGTCGATCGATGTGTCCAAATATTCATGTCGATTGGTCAGTCTGTATTATGAGCTTAAGGTTGAGATAATCCCAAGATATCCAAACATAGACGCCGTTAATCTCCACAGCTAGCTCCACGATTTATATTGAACAGGAGTGGGAGTGGCAAGGGTGATGGGGGGGGAGGGGTGAGATGGAGGTGATGGTGGTGGTGAGATGGTGGGGATGGTGGGGGTGGAGGTGATGGTAGTGGTGGTGATGATAGTTGTAGTGATGACAATGGTGTTGAATGGATTAAGACACTTGTTGTGAAAGTGCTGGTGGTAGTGGTGATGAAGTAAGTGATGGTGATGAAAGTAATTAAACAATCATGAAGATTATGGCATTGGGCCAGGCACAGTGGTATTCGTGATGCCAGTGGTGGCAGGTACAGTGGTTTCAATGGTGATGGCAGTGGTGATATTAAAATAAGGTGATGTAGGATGATGGTGGTGCTTATGATTCATAATCAATGATGAAGATACATGGCGATCAATGCTTATTGATGATGATGATGATGATGATGATGATGATGATGATGATGATGATGATGATGATGATGATGATGATGATGATGATGATAATGATTGATGAAGTGAAGATGGGCTGGGCACTTATAATAGAACACAAGACAACAGATGGATTAAGAAACTCACAATGGCAACCAAGAACCAGCAACAGAAGAAGAAGCAAGCAGAGGAGAAGATACAGATATGAAATAACATCATATATGAACATAACAACTTGGAATAGAATGGCAGAGGACAGAAATGAATGGAAATTGAATGAGGAGGGTTTCATCCAATATTGGCTGAACAATGCTTATTGATGATGATGATGATTAATGATGATGATGATTGATAACAATGACAATGTCAGTCTGCAGGATGGGCAGACATACACAGGGTGGGAAAGTACAACCTACAGCATGTTTCTATTGCTGTTTACCTGCAAAAAATGTTGGACAGTGTAAATTTTAGCCTTTTGACAAGGCCCTCTCGCTGTATTACTGGCGAGCGAAGCGAGCATAACAAACAGCGAGAGGGCCATGTCAAAAGGCTATGTAAATTTAGGCACTATGGGTGTAAATTCTGTTATGGGAATTTCAGTCACCTGGATGCTGGTTTCAATGTAAAATCCTGAGAACATCACTACTGAAACCAAAACCAAGAGGCTCAACACCAAAATAAAGACCCAGCCACTACCTGATAAAGCAATATGAATGTATAGGTTAATCATGTCATGATTTGTTCTATCATCGCCCGGCTGGCAGAAGGGCATTAGCAAATGCTGTAAGCAGAAGGGCATTAACAGTAAATTGTCTCTAATTTGAAACCCATTGGCTTATTCCATATTTTTGCCTTACGTACTGATAGAAGGATCCAAGAGATCACAATACTTTGATTTCATGTGAAATAAACCAATGGTTGTCACGTTACAAGCAATTTACTGTTAACGCCCTTCTGCCAGCCGGGCGACAATATAATGGTACAAAAAACAAATTACTGTGAATGATCAGAAATATGTTCATTTCTTGTTATTGAATGTTATCAAGATAAAATTGTTCACTTCCATGAACATCGAATGGTAACATTAAAAAAAATGTCAGTTTTATTTACGAAGAAAGCTGGATCTTCCAGCGATCAGTCATTATCTTTTCATAAAAAAGTATGCCAGATTAAAATGTATAGCATTATCTACCCTGATATAATATTATTTAACAAAGGGGCTAATCCCAATTAGCACTATGCTATTGTTAGCTTCCTTAACCATAATTAATTTTTTATTTAAATTATGAAACTTATCATGGTTTACAGTTGAAGTTAATTGTAAATGTACGTATGTTGTATATCTAATGTACTGTATATTTCATGTGTATGTTACAAATTGTGACATATGAAAAATGAATTCCATTCATTCATTCATTCATTCATTCATTCATTCATTCATTCATTCATACATACACCCACACTCCTTCTCTCTCTATCCGCCAAGAATTTCACACAGAATAAAATATATATCAACACTCTTTTTTTGGTTATGTAGTTTTAATTTCTCGTCTCACTTGTTCAATTGCACTCCAGTATAATCTGTAGTTACAAATATTTCACCGAAAGCTGGATTTATATTACAAAACATGTTACTAATTATAGATACAACAAAAATACACAAGAAGGAATGTTAACATTACAATGAAATTGAATACAAAAATGAGAGTTTAAACTAAAGGTTAGTGACATGATTGGGAACACTTGAAAATGCCTCAAGAACCAAATGAGTTGAAATATATACAACTTCAAGCCAATGGAGTGGATCTCACAGCTGGAAGGATTTGTCTCTAATTTGTTTACTTAAGGAGAATCAAGCATGAACATACTATTATCTCATTTCTATCGAGCCCTGATAAATATAGAACCCATAGAGCTACACAACAGATTTGCCTGCCACGAGGGATATTGACATTAGTTATTTTAGAATGAGTCAACTTTTTCACAAGATTTTCATAAGAGAATCCTTGCATAGTTTATTTGATTCTAGAGTAGTTTCAGCCCAAGTTGAGGACTACCCCCAATCGTTTCACTTACCTTTTTAACTTGGCCAAAAAAAAGAAAAAGAAAATGAGGAAAACCTGTAAAGTGGGGTACTAAGTGTAGCGAGGAGCTTTCACCTACTAAACACAACAAAAAAAAGTAACTACCCCATTTTTCAAAATACAATAACTTTTTAAAAGAACAGTTTTGAGCAAAATAATTTGGCAGGAGTGTTTCTGCACTCGTTGACTAATTTCTGTGTGAAAATGTGATTGATTCGTCAAGTCATGCATGAGTGAGCACATGTGAAAAGCAAAAATGTCACTTTTCAAAGGTCACAAGGATCATTTTGGGGAATTTGTGATGCAGGATTTTGATAAATTCTGTCTCTGGTTAATGATTAAGCATTATTTATGTTAATCATCTATCGCTTGACCGCCTTACACCTCCCCGGGCACTTTTCACCTTTTATGATTCAGTGAGCTCAGTTTAAAAAAAATCATCTTTCCTCAATTTTGAAATCGTAAAATCCATTACGTTTATAGAAAAAATTGAAATCGGATATTTTTCAACAAAATGTATTTTTACATGTTATACAAACGGAAGAGGTTGTAACCATGTCATGGTTGAGTGAGCACATTTTATAAATAAAGCAAAAAATGCCATTATTGACCATTATTTTGGCAAAAGAGATGACTCCTGTGACTTTTGGAAAGTGACAATTTTACCTTTAATGCATGCTCACTCATGCATGACTTGATGGATCAATCACATTTTTACACAGAAGTTAGTCAATGAGTGTAGAAACACTCTTGCCAAATTATTTTGCACAAACCTGTTTTGTTAAAAAGTTATGGTATGTTGAAAAGGGGGGTAGTCACTTTTGTTGTTGTGTTTATATTCATGTATGTAAATTCATATGCAGATATTAATATGTGTATGACTCTGGGTGGTTTAAATTCGTAACTTTGATAAATAACACAACATATTGACTGAGTAAAATTTACTCTTTACACTAACCCACTAGCCAATGGCTAATTAAAACTGCACCCGACAGGTTTAAAAAAATATCACAGAATTCACCTAACAGACAGCTGTATCATATCAAAGTAGTACAACTATACACAGAAGTACTCTGCAGAGTTGTGATAAAATGGTTATTAAGATAACAAGGTAAAAAAGACTGAACAATGTTCTTTCTCAGAACCTAATAAACATGAGTGTATACATAAAACATTGTAAGATTCACTGTTAAGGTTTCATACTGTCCAACCCAATAATGGGAATGCCCGACTACGAGGATATTAGAGAAGTAACTTTCTATAAATTTCCAGTGCAGGTGTCAAAAATAATGTTTATTCGAACTGAATGAAGGAAGCACTCATGTCACATTCCATTTTTCTTTTTTTATAATCAAAACCTCCTCTAATCTAGGATTCTAGCAATGAACCACAATAATAATGTGACATTCGGCACAATTGCGTTGTTCTGTTAAAGTAGTTTTGAAACGATAAGATTAATAATCACAATACCGCATATACAGAGGTATCCCTAGATATGATTACATTAACATTAAAATATGCAGATATTGATATTATCTAATACAGGGTAATGAAAGGTAATTTAACATAACTATACATTACAATTGCTGCAGTTTACACAACTGGCCAATGTTGGATTAGACAATGAACCACATGCATAAAAACTCACAAGCAAAAGATCACGGCCCCAATAATATCTGTCAGGAAAAGAGCTCCAAGTTTAAACAGTTGTTAATAATATTTTTGCTAACTGAGCCTGGAAAATATAGAAGCCATTTTTGTGAATGCGAATGAAGTTCATGAATGAAAAATTGTAAGGTCAGTTCAGTAACAAAGGCTTACATGTATATGCTGGTGTGCAGAGTGATCATAAAATGTAAATCATCATTAGCATCACATACTAGCAAAAACCCTTGCTTGCTTTTGCTGCATGTGGTCCAATGATCTGAAATAATTACGTTATAGGAACAGCAATTTCATGTTATTCCCCATTTCTGAGTTGATCTGAATCATTAGCAATACTGAGTAAGATTTTATGTTTTTCTTTTTTCTGAACTAAAACACAAATCTCAAATAACAGTTTAATTTCTGCTGATTCTTTGTAGTTTGGATTTGGAATTTTTTTTGTGATAGCAGTCCTGGATTTTTTCCTGACACACCTCATAGTTAACTACAGATTGTAATAAAACTGACTGAGATCTGATTAAATCAATTCATTCAACAGGCCATAGTTCAAAATATGCCCAGTTATTAATAAACGAATATAATATCTTTGCTGAAAAAGACACATTACATCCTGAAATGGTTGCATATTTGACATTCACAAATTTGTTTCAATAACTTTCAATGACGAGGTTCTTTCTAGGATACATTTATATACAAAAAGATACATTTACAATGAATATATAAAAGAATAGACAGTTGAGATATGATACAAGTACATGTTATTTTTTTCATAAACAATATATCTTTAGCACATTTGAAGTAATAATCAATGAAAAGTTAAAAATAAAATCTTTATTAACACCACAGGTTAATGACTTATTCATTCATGAAATATACAAAGTTTACAGAAATAAAATTTAGAACATAGTTCCCATTCAATAATTTAAAAACATAGTCTAAGCATGTACTGTGTACATTTCTCATCTGACACGATAATTCTCATAGTCACGTTTTGTTTTACAACATAGCATGAAAATTAACAATTAAAATAAACCTACACATTGTACAGGCAAACCCCGTTATAATGAGCACGGGTATAGCGAGGACTTGCTTATTGCAAGGACATTTCTTGAGTCCCACTCTTTCTTTCATAGACCTCCGTGTATTATGCTTCTCATATAATTAGATCAGCTATAGCAAAATTTCTGGTATAGCGAGGTAAATTCCCAGCCTAAAAATAAAGAAAAACAAAGGAAATTGACCCTGTTATATAGCGAGCATCCACCTCAGCTTATGTCGGCTAGCGAGAGCAAGCAATGTTTCACACTGTAAAATCAACTCCTTTTGCAAGACGTTGATCAACACGTCGAGCATGCTACACCACCACGCATTGTAAACACACACTTCCTATCACAGCACCAGGACCCGTGCCAGTCAGCACATGTAAATGAGTGACGTCTCCTTCCTTCCCGCCCGTTGCACCATTTTCGGTAATGGAGAATTTGGAATTATCGTTCACTTACATTTTCAGCTCTGCTGTTTCAGTTCAGTGACTTAATAGTCAATTCAGTTTTATTTATTATTTGTAAAACTAGAGAAAACACTGCAGTAGCGGTAGAAATCTTGCTACTTTATTTGTAGTCCCATACGCATACATTTTTGTGTGTTTTTATCACATACTTTTATAGCGAGAAATCGGCAAAAGCGAGGAAAAATTGTGGGTCCCGACGTCCTCGTTATAACGGGGTTTGCCTGTATCTCATAAACAACAATGACAGAGATCACAGAGATCAAAATCTTTGTATCGACTGATATCTTATTTCCTCAAACATTTTGAGACAATGTTGGCACCTCCAACAGGTTCTAGGCTCAAATCCTCATAGAGAACTTGAATAACTTGGAAAAACACTTATTCGCAACGACCAATCCCACTTCCACCCCCCCCCTCCCAAAAAAAAATCCCGGTGATATTGTTAAGACTTCCAACAAATTTACAGGATTATAGAAAAGCGAGGTTCCCAGCAATTCATAATAACAAAATTCCCTCATTTTTCTTATTACTATTTTAACCTATTTCCTGACCGAAACTAGAGCAATTCGGCTGCACGAAGCCGATGGGGTATGCCTCCGCACCCCCTGTCCAATTCTATATTGAAATGCATCATTCATGTATGTATTCCGTCTAATTTAAAGTCTTTTAAGTTACCACTGTAATGAACGGAAATGAGATACAAGCTGTGACCTTTAACCTTTCAACTCCAAAATCTAAGTTATCGCAGTTATGAGAACTGGTAATGGACGAACGGACGGACAACCCGAAAACATAATGCCTCTAGCAACTTTGTTGCGGAGGCATAAAAAAGTAATTTTCCAGGTTTTTCCTTGATTTCCAGATTGGCTGGGAACCCTACAAAGGTGCCACTCTCGACTTGTAATCTTGCCAGTCGCTTACACCTAGTTTGACGTCAAAGCCACAATATTTAAGACATACCAGCAAAATAATTATATCATATACATATCCACTGTTTTACTTCCTGGAAGGAATGAGAGATATTCAAAGTATTCAAAGAATGCAATGCTCTTGTCAGTGTTACTGTTTAAAGGCACTATATAACAGTGTTTCCAATTTAAAAAATCTGAGCTGCATGATTCCCCATGCTACCAGTGTCTCTGACATGGTCTAAAAATGAAGCCCTGAAAAAATTGCAGTTTAAAACGATCAGTAAGTGCTTCAAAAAAGTAAAAATCATTGAGAGACCATTCCAGCTTTCCCTCATAGACTGCTGTGTTGCAGAATTTCCTATCGCCCGATAGGAAATTAATGTGCTAATTTGTATCTGCACATATTTTACTAGTGACAGCATTACTGTCCAAACTTTTGTGTTCTAAGGTGTTTATTTGTCCATTCAAACACTGTCAGATATGTCAGATAGCAAAGTTCGACAATTTTTTAAACGGGTCTTCCACAGTGTTATATAGCGTCTTTAACACAAAGAACAACAAAGTTGATTCAAGGGTTTTTGCCAGCTTTTTGTACACTCAAAAGTTTATATAAAATATATTGAATCATCTGTACCATTTAAATTCAAAGTTCAATAACCACCAAGATGTGAACCATTCTATAATGTACTCTATAGAGCACTTTATAGATAATTACACGCAGCATATCTTGCATAATTATATTTTTTTCCAGTCTGCAATTACTCCTGTCACTATTGTACAATTACCCAGCTAGCTTCTAACACCCAAACTGAACAATTTTCTGACTTATACTAACCAAGATCAAGACCTTATGCC
>JZLH01S0630040.1:55038-65576 GCA_001188425.1 Eucidaris tribuloides | reverse complement strand
GTTTACGCACGACGAACGACGAACGACGCACGACGCACGACGCACGACGGACGACAGACAAAAAGTGATCGCAATAGCTCACTTGAGCCTTTGGCTCAGGTGAGCTAAAAAGTAAAGCAAAAGCTGCTGACTTTGAAGTAAACAATTTTTGATATTTATTGTCATCAAAAGTTCATTTAGCAATAGCTAATGAATGGGCATCAACTTTCACAGTGCCTGTCTTGTTGCAGTAGAACAACGACATAGAGAAACATCGACTAACCTGGTGAACTGTGTGAAACTTACAGGCTAGGTAGATTGAAGTAAACAGTGGTGAATTTTGTTAGCTTCAAGTTATATCAGTATTTCTATAATTCCTTATGGAATATTAGTTTAAAATACTTCAAAATGCATGCCAAACAAATGAGATCGGGTTTATTCTTGGATTCAACAGATTCTATAAAATCTTGCGGACTTGACCCCGCCTCGACCCGAATCACCGAGGCAACATGCTCCAAGGCCGAGGCCAAGTCACGGCATTACGAGGCTGTGGCTGAGGACTGGCAAAGTCGGCCTCGAGGCTGAGGCCAAGGCCGGCCTCAAGTCCTCCAACACTGATATTCATGTGGTTAACCATAACGGAATATAAAACCATAAATTAATTTTTAATAAGAATAAAAATCTGCACAGATTCCACAGAATATTCATTTTCTTCATTCATACTGGTAAAAAAATGTGTCCTACATGGGAATGAAGCATTTAAGACAATATGTACATGATAATTCAATTGTCATAAGTTGTTATCAATCGTCAATATGATGTTTTCGGTTTTGGTTTGTCTGCTTTTTGGTTCTGAGCAGGAAATGCCCAGAAATGGAAAGAATTTATTATCAGTTTGCTCTGCTCAATAGTAATGCACAATCCATAAGAATAGCTATTGTGAACAAATAATCGAAACCAACTAAATTCCCTAAGTTGAGAGGGAGAGTCCCCTTTGGTCGCATAAATCGGTTAACATTTAACGGGAAATAACATGATTAATGTTTAGTAACATTTGGCCTACAGACATCTGTATAGCAGGCGAATAAGATATATACATAACTGCAGACTTGCCAACTAAGAAAAAAAAAATATTGGAGCATATATTCCACTCCTATAGAATGGAAACATATTGAAATAAAACAGAAAGACAAAACTGAGATAATACGCACAACTATGCTACCTACTGCTTGGACATACTGCTAGCTTACTTACTTTCTTCCCCTACTACTTATCTACTTCCTAACTAGACTACTTACTACTTGCACAACTAACTAATACTTCTATTTACTACAACAACAAAATTAACTCCTTCCTCAGCAATTCAAGGGTTATACTTTAAAGAATGACCCATCTTTCCTCAGCCAATTCAAGGTACAAACTAGGTTCTTTCATAATATGATTGCTGATAAGCTATTCACTTGAGGGTTTTGAAGGGATAGTCTATAACATCGTAGCTCGACATGATACACATGCAAAAAATGCCAGCTTAAAGCCAAGATTCACACCAATAACAGATTCTGAATTTGCTTGTAGTTGTTTTAAACGTTAAATGAATGAAAAAATCCTCGGGGGGGGGGGGGGGGGACCCGGAGATTGTTGTCTATATTTACATTATAAGCATCCAAAGGTTAATAAGGTGTTACTAGGTCAGTCTGATTATACCTCAATCAGAAGAACATAGTCTACTTTTTTGGAGTCGGCTTGAATTATTAAGAAGCACTTTGTTTAGTACGCGTTAAACATGTAGACCTATTTTTTTGGTTTGAGTTTTTAGAGCTCTCCCCTTTATTCTTATACCTAAGAATTAATGTCTGCACTTTTTAACACTAATACCTTTTGAAAGAAGAAGCGTATGCATTTAAAGCTACATGTAGACATCATCACCAATTATACAGGGTGTCCTAAAAAAGTAAACCCAACTCGAACGGCATAATTTCCGAGAAACTAATAACATTATTTACACATTATTTTTTCATGGTTAGATAGTCCAATAGACGTCCTCTGTACCAATTATATCACTTAGGTTATCTACTCTCATGCAATGACGAGCATGATATAACTTAAGTGAACTGGTGTTCAAATCATCACTTGGGCAAGTTACTTTCTTGCTATTGTCATGCATTCAGGGCCTATATTGAAAGTAATTTTTTGTCGACATTTAGGCCTATGATTACAATAACCTTCACAAGGTTTGTTCGTAACACAGGCACACATCACATGCTTTCCAAACCATGGTACAGTTGACAATTGAGAGTCAGAGGTATCTGAAGAAATCGTCGAGAAATCAAACCATTCTCGATGTCATTTGATTGATTGACTTCCAATCAAGTGCAATTCTAACTTGCTCACAGTGATTGATTTTCGACACCCATTCACCTAATGAATCATGCTCGTCATGCAGAGAGTTAGCATAACCTTACGTGGTATCATTGACACGAGACCATTGGACTACTAACTCATAAAAAATAATCGTGTATATATTTTATAGTTTTCTGAAAACTTGTGTGCTGTTGAAAAAGTTTGTGTTAGCTTTTTTAGAGACACACTGTACATAATAAGTATGCTAAGTTTCAGGATAATCCAATAATCCCTTCATAGTGGTTACCCTGGGGTTTAAAATCTTGTTTTTGTCCCTACTACTGGAAATGCACATATAGTTGAGGCCACTGAATAAATCTCAAACCTAACCTGTTGAAGACGGATTGATTTTGCTTTAACACACATATCCCATAGACCTTGCGAAGAGATATCTCGTGTCTAGTCTTGAACAGGTTAAAAGTCCCTTTTCTGAAAAAAAGGAGTACCTTTCCATGGGGTTTACTATTTAATAGGGTTATGCCATGTATTCAATTGTAGTAAGTTATATTTCAGGCCTACAACTTTAAATCTCCTTAGACCGCGCCCCTTGCCACTCCCTGCTAATGACACAACTGAAGCATGCTGTCCTGGAAATGGCAATGATGAAAATATTTTGCATCAATATTTGCATCAATATTTCCAAAATACAAAAATAAGATAAATGAAGTATTACTACCACTACTTTACAATTACTACAGTACTTCTTACCACTACTACAAAACAACAACTACTACTACTACATACTCCTACTACTACTACTAGTACATGTAGTAATAAATACTGTATATGCTGAATACTGGTATTTCGCGGTGGTTTTATGTTCACAAATTTCGCGACTTAATGCACGGGAAAAATTTCACTTCCTTGTATTTCTGTAGAAAGCAAATGCAAATGCAGTAAAATCATGAAAATATACTCTCATGAATTCCCCGTCTTGAAGCAAAATCACAAAAATATATGCACGCGAAATAAATGGCGTAATATGTACTGTACATATTATACCCAACACATTATATAGTCAAGCAATGTCGTGTCTATAGTGTAGAATGGCCACTGATGAGAATACAATAAACACTCAACACCTACTCACCACGATCTTGACACTACTCTCAATGATCACTAAATGTCTTCATTTTAGGACATAAACCATCCATTAACAGATAAAAGATGACAAGTGAAAGAACCGCGGGGTAAATGTAGAATAAAGGGACCATGAATTATCAACGTCAAAAGGCACCATGTGTTAATGGGATTCCATTTCTCCGTGGGGGGGGGGGGGGAGAGATGGTAAAACAATTGGAAGATTGAACACTTGATGTGTTTGTGATAAATGCACAAAATGTCACAATTTTTATTGTCCTTCATAATAAAATCATGACAAAATTTGGTATTATGTTGGAAGTTTATTTTTTTTCTCTTTAAAAGAAGGAGTGGCAGTAATAACTTTTGATAAAGTAACCTTTTCACAAAAATTAAACCAACATGGTTTCACTAATTGAAATTTACATATCTGGCAAGTGCAATATTGTCAGGTTATAAATGTTCTCATCAAAGGAATTAATCCAAACAGCCTGAATTACATAATATTAAAATTATTCATGTTCATCTCAAAAAAATAATTATGTATACTATACACATGTAGCGGTGCAAGTACAACACACAACCAACAAATATAAATACTCAGATTTAATCCCATATATTTCAAAATAAAAAAAAGATATAAAAACTCATGTCATGCAATGATAGCAAAATCATTAATACTTTCACATGGTAATATTAGTTATTCATATTCAGCCAAAGATGACCTGCTCAATTGAGTTAGTAGTATGCATGCATGAATGGTTGTGATATTAACACTCTGGGCAAATGTTATCATGCAGCGTAAACTGTAGACACAAATTTAGACCAAAAAAACAATTTTGAATTTCTAACCAATTGATTGTTGAGCAGTCACCTGTGACCAAACATGAATGACCAATACATCTATTGAAAGTAAAATGATTATGCTATCATTTTTCTGATACGCGATTTTTATATTTGAGAAATTCGTATTGAATCAGGGGGGGATGTTTCGTTATTCCGAAGGTCGTTATTCCGAAAGGCCTCGAACGAGCCTTTCGGAGTAATGAAACCTATTTTCGTTTTGCGGACTAACGAAACATCGAGGTTTAGGCCATTACGTGTTTCGGAATTACGAACCTTCGGCATAACCAACCTTCGAATAACGGAACCTTCGGAATAACAACTGTAACACTGAATCAGGGTTTCTTCAGTTTACTAGTAACTTGCACTGTATATCATTTTTTTCTTTTTTGTAATATCATCATTCTTCAAAATATAAATTTTCATTTTTTTTTTAAATCATGAATACAAACTTATCAAGAAGGACAGACTGTACTGTAGATAAATGTAGCACATCAATAACAGCAGAATCACATTCTATTGAAAGATGCAACTCACCTATGACCTACAAACAAATTCTGAAGTTACGCGGACATCTGCATTTTATCAAGGAGCAATTATTCCACGGGTGCTTGGAAAATAACACGTAAGTCATACAGACTGTAATAATATCCACTCTGGACATCACTCAAACAGAAAATAATTTGGGTTCCAGTTAGCACAAAATTTGCCGACATAGCAGGATAAAACACATCTTCTGACAGCAAGCTTACGAGCAACTGGAGGAGGATTATGCTCAAGTGACATGATAATAACGCAAATATATTCGTACACAGCTACTTCCTGTCCGGCTCGCACACATACTCGCGAAAAGAGAATCCCATTGGCAATACGCACATTATGCTCTGATGACGGAAGGGCCAATGTCAGTTGTCGTAACGTGTATTTTTTTCCCTCTTCGTGCGAATGCGTGGAAATTTGGTCCGTCTGCGACACCGGAAACTGCCTCGGAGTCACGAGAAAATGTGCTCAATAATAGATGGCCCATTTGATGATGCGTGCATGCTAGGCTAGTCACTGATCCAATTCACCGCTTCTCCCCATCACGAAAGGTAGGCAATTAGGGTTCGTAATAACGAGCTCCACTAAACCAAAACACATTTAGCACATCACCGTCCTAATGGTAATTCTGATACCACATCAGGCTGGGCAGTGGGCACATTTAACATAGTATTTTATTATTAAAGAAATTCCTAGCCATCAATATGCTTAAATCTATTCTGATATTTTGTTTTCTGTTATAATCTTCAATACTAAAACATACATATCTTCACAGGAAAAAGTGTTACAAGAGTTGTATTTTGCTAATAATACTATTAATTTCTTCTCCATAGAAGTGTAAATTTGAACTATGCATATAACCCTATAATTCTCTCAAATATGATTCTTTCATTTATAGTTGATGGGTGGTGATAATTTCAGTCCAATGTGATTTGACTCTGAATGCATTGAAGATGTTTGAACAGTGCCACATGGGGTAACTTGAACATTGTTGTGTCAATTTCAAACAACTTTTTAGTTTAAGTCAAGCAAAAACAACATATTGTTTTCCCAATTCTCCAAAAATTCATGCCCATGTTAATTAAATCTATTATGTTATGTTATGTTTGGTATTCATTTAATCCCTTGATTTAAGCAAATAATATCAAAAATGTTATATTCAACATGTAGCTGTTTGACTTTTTATGTAGAACAATCAAACATAACTACAATAATGAACCCTAGTTTGTCACTACATGTCTACACAACCTGATATCATATCAGAAATAAATATACATCTATATATAAACTCAGATACCAAAAAGAAAACGAGTGAGTGCTGTATTATAGCTCACAACTAAAGCTGTTTACAATGCATTGTTGGAATACTGGTGCCCTACTTTTTTATCAAAAACAAAAATTATGTTGAGAAATGGCCTAATTCCAATATGCTGAGAAGGTGGACGATTAAACAAGCAACTTTTTTGGGGAAGCAACTCACTCCACACTATCCCTTTAACAGGCAAATCACCATCCCGACTTCAGTTTTGCTTTATATTTGTTCATTACCATGGCAACGATAGCAACGGTGGTGTTGCAGGTAAACTGTTTGCTGTGCGCTCCCCGAGTCAATTTGAAGAGGGCCAAGGCAAAGTCGACCAGGAAACGGTGTCAAACGCATCTATCACATGGAATTCACAGGGAAATACAAACCCAAAGTGAGGGCAGTAAAATTTGCAGTCACGCCCACTTGAGACAACAAGTCAAATGCTGTAATCCTATATTTTCAAGGATGACTAATTACCTAATTCCAATTAAATACAGAAAAAAATTAACAAGCAGTAATATTTTGGTCACTGTACAGTGAAGCTTGAGCTGAGAAAAAAAGTTGGTGAATACAAAGTAAGCCTAAGCATTAATCTTTTAGAAACTGAAGAACAACCTGTCTTGCTTTCACCCACTGATTTTGAATTTGGTATAAAAGTCTAACCATAGCAAAGACTACTTAAAAATCGTCCAACTGCATTGATGATGTGAGTTTTGACCTTAAGCAGTAAGCTTTGATCAGCAGGTATTCAGTTTCCATGCGATGATACCGTACATGAATCAGGTCTAGCAAGAGACTACATGTATTGTAGTTTAACGGCTGTATAAATTTGTAATTCAGTGAGCGACATTATAGTCATGTTACATCACTGAAATTTGCTTGAATTTTATCAGTTTATTTTTATGAAACCCGATTTTTCAGCCAAAAGACTTTCGTGCGAGGTGAAGGTTTACATGTGAATCTTCACATTATGAATCATTTACTTATTTGGTCGATAAAGTTCATTTTGGGGTATGCAATTCAACTGAACACACTTGGGTTCAATAGTATAATATGAAACTGAAAATATAGTTTGAAAACATTAATCAGTCATCCTAGAAGACCTGCAATATAAAGTGCAATCAGGATTAATTTATTACAGGTTGATTATGATTTAAATTGATCCAATAATAAATCAATGAGTCTATGTATTAAATATAGAGTGCACAATACTGTCTGAGTAATAATTAATTTAAGTGAATAACTCTTTAATACAGTAACTAATTCCTGCAGGGCAGGAAATAAAATTTTATTTTGGGGGGTTACTTTTGAGCCTGATTTAGTGATGTCAGTATGTTATACATTGAACCCTATGAGGATAATTGAGGGCTATTTTGTTATTTTAGGGGGCTATTTTGTTAATTTGGGGGGCTAAAACGCCCTCAGCCCCAGTGTATTTCCTACGCTGAATTCCTGTTATTCCAACTCACCAAATACATTATGAATTTCCCCTAATCCGTTGGAAATCAACGGACAGCGCAACATGCAGAATCACATTCCAAGGTTGTACAACTCTCTACCTTGTGGTTAAACCGCGCACAAAGCAGGCAGCTAAATTACATGCTCTGTGCATACATTGTTATTAATCATTAACTAATCAGCCCACAGTTAATAAACAGAGTAGGAAGCAACTGCAATTAACCAGACAATACACAGTATGTACATCTGATTATTACTGAGTCGGTTTATGACAGTGACACAAACTTACGTCAATTTGTTTCAAGATTACAGAAGGACCAAATAAAACATGGTACTCAATGATGACATCATTTAACAGTGTCATAATAATTATATACTAGATGGGCACAAATGACATACTCTTCTAAAAGCAATATGACACAATAATTTCCTGGTATATTACTATGGGTAACTATATGTACAACTGAAAATGAAATCATAATTATATCACAAGGGTACTTACAAGTATTGAGAGGAGGGAATAGGGAGACAGGTACATACATGTACCTAATAGATGAAGGTCATACATGTACCTAATAGATGAAGGTCACCATCAAATACTGTAAATTTGTTGGACCCTGCACTTCATAATAAACTGTTCCAAAAGGCAGCTTAATAGAACAGGAATGGACAAGTCCATTGTGCTGATGGGGAGGGATGATGACCGGTATCAGGGAGGTGCTGAAGCTGTGATCAAAGCTCTTTTTAAGAACATGTTTTAATGTGGAATTTTGTTATCAATTGAATGATGCACTGTCTGGATAAAACATTTTTGACAATCATCAACAATTCATTGTGCAGAATATGTCAATGACCCCCAAAATTCTCAGTCTCAGAATTTTTCCATATCATAGTAGAAACAATGTTAGAAATTTGATCCCTTTTTCCATTTGCTAGAACATGGCAAAATCTGTCATTCTTGTCAAGTTGTAAATTACAAAATCAAGTACAACAATCATTGTCATACAATGTGTCACTCAAAATACATTTTGCACTGCTTCTCTATATCTGTTGTGTGGACACTGTTTGTGCTATGATAATAAATGACAGTTCACAGTTGTATACTTGTATTTATTGCAATTCACATTTTAGCCATAAGGTCTGTTTCTATTGAGTGGGAATTATGCAGTCAACATCACATTCCACCACTAGCCACAAGCACATGTTAAGGATCCAGACGTCATGAAACTGGCATAATTTAAAATTTTCCTATGGACTCGGGGTGTGATTGAATACGTAGATCATCCACTACTCAAATATACGATATTCAAATGTTTGCCCATTTTGCCCCTGGGTCTGTTTGTACAGCACACGCTGAAAAAAATGATTACTGTGTATGTGATTCTATCGGGAACATTTCAAAATCTTTTAATTAAAAAGGCAGATGTTGCAAGGAGGAATATTACCGGTACTTTTCCTCTACATGTATACAGTCTATGCATCAACAAATATTACTAATAATACTATATGTCACAAACGACAGGGGATTGTTTACTAAAGCCACGTGCAGAAAATATGCAAGTACAAAAGGGCATATTTGCATATGTCTCAAAGCCAGTAATCCCTACATATATCAATACATATAATATCCCTATAGGGGCTGACAAATCTACATACTGCATTGTGCAGTATAACCTTTACTGATGATATTGTCAGCTCACCAGTATGAGCGGTGAATGGCATATTATGTTGTTGTTGTGGTTTTTTTTTGGGGGGGGGGGTCGAAATGCAATTTCATCATTTGGGAAACTTCAATTACATGTACATTTACAAGTGTTTCTCCTGTGCCCTGCATTCAAAAATAAAATTTGTTCATAATCAACTGCAAACTTCATCTTTACTCTCGACCATCTCTAAGTGTTCACATCTCATTTCAATTTGATGAGCAAATTTTAAAACATTTATCGAGACCATTTATTTGGTAGTGTAACCTCTTTCAACAGCATTTGTGCATGTGTGTGTATGTGTGTGAGTTGATTATTACATGTATAATGTATTATTTTTTTTTTGGGGGGGGGGCAAATATTTCATACAGCATCTTTTGGAAAATTTCACTTTTATATCAAGACATTTTATCACACCCATTTAAATTTGGAACTGTAACCGTTTCCAACAGCATACACTAAAATGCCTCGTTGGCATGCAGCTTGTAGATAAATATGTATGTACTCTGCTTCAAGCCAATTAGCATCAGTATCAAAATTTATTGTAACAATTATACCAATTGATTCATCTAAACTCTGGATACACCATACATGTACATTCATTTGCAATGCTTGTACATGAGCAACGTGTCATTCCATGTAGACATCAATACCAGCACTTGTAATGCAGGTTTATTTACACAGCCCAAATATATGGTTCATTCATATTAAAATGCAATTAAATTCCACCATGGTTGTACAATATACACAGGTAATCCCACTACATCCTGCAGTTGATAATTTATTCATACCTTTAATATTATCATGGATACTTGTATTGTTATAGAAGTTAACAATAGCTGACTGATTACTTACAGTGAACATCAATTGTTCCAGGCAGGAGCTGAGCCTACAATAAGTAATACACTGCTTTGTTTGAAAATTGGAAAATATCATAACTTACATTTAAAATAACAATCCCTCATTGATGCAACCTTCAATTTTACAATTATGCCATTTCATATCTTGAACTGACTAGCAACTTATACAGCAATCTTGCAGACTTGGCAATTGGCAATACAAAAACCCATATAATTTCATGAATTATAGATTCAGAGAATATACTTTTACATAATTTATAGGGCCCCTGGGAAAGCTTCCATATCTAGAACAACCTGTACAACTTGAAGTAAATCTATAAATCAATAAATTATAAATAAATCATATCTTTCTACAGTAATGCATGTGGG
>JZLH01S0630040.1:20467-32534 GCA_001188425.1 Eucidaris tribuloides | reverse complement strand
TTTTTTATGCTAATATAATGTCTAACTGGGAGGCTGCAAGCATGCATAACAAAAACACCAACATCTCAATGCACCCGACTCATTGCATAACCCATTCTTGTCTAAGCTTGGAAGCCCCCCAGTATGGCTGACATTAACTCCAGTGTTCTGAAACCGAATTGGTCTATGGCGACACCGACAGTATGCCGACATACAACTTGAGCAATATCAACTCAACCCGTGTGCAACCAATTTATGAATTATGTTCTTGAACATAATTTGTACTCACCCAAGCAAAACCAAGCAATGGCAATGATACACCACGAGCAAAATGAAAATCTGGTTTACAATACAATCGCTCTTCACGGGAATTGTCACACCAAGGACACACGATACAGTCACGATGTGCTAAACACTGAAATGAATAGCATTCACACAATAGATCAGTTACCCGGGTACGTGTAAACAAACCACCACCGAGTTACGGGCACCGCGGTGCGGCGTTGCGGTGGTACGGAATCGGGAACTCTTCGGCTGGGTTGAAGAGCAGTGTCGGATACCCGTTAAGACTCCGGGTCTAGACCGGTCCAACGTTAGAGAAGAACTACTGACGTGTGAGTCCCATTCTGCAAGTTATAACTGAACACATTTTATTTTCTCCTACACTACAGTGCTTTGCTCCGTTGCATTAAGTTTCACTATGTCAGAAATATCACTGAAAATCAAAACTCACCGACTGCTTCCAAGTCACTAGCCTGGCTGGCTGCCCTCCTTCCTCGCGATCACGCTCGTCGACGCTCGACGATCGACGATACAGCGCTGGCCTGGATAATGGAGCGGCTGCAAAGTTTCAGCTGCTGCCCTCTTTCGGAAAAGACATTATAACTAATATAAACCGCACAAAACCTTCAGAAAGCTCTGCATGTTAGTTCAGCGCTACCCTAAACTAAAAAGGGGCATTTGTCAAACTATTCTGGATAACTACTGATGAATGATGTTTTACTGTGCTGCGGGGGTGTTGCAAATGAGATTATCTGCCTTAAAAGGCTGTTTGTTTGTTGTTTTTTATTTTCACACCAAACTGTTTTGTTCAGTTTTGGTCCAACTATAAAATATTATAATTGTCAAGATTTTGAGATTCACACTCATGCTGTAAACTTTTTAAAATATAAAAGAAAAATCATTTTTTCAATAAGAAATTTTAGTGTGTAACGGTAGTCTAGGTTTCAGGCACTGGATGAACCTTTCACTTGGTAAATGTTAGCTTTGGTAGAATCCAACTGTATCAAAGATTGCCTGACAGTCGTCTAATTGTGAGTTTTTTTTATCTTGAAAACTTTGATAAGCAGGTATAATTTTCACCGGAATATAGGAATTAGGTCTTTCAGTCAGAATATAAAATTCAAATTCAATGAGTGACATTATGTTGGTGCGTTTTGTTTGAATGGGACGAAGTGGACTTGGGATCAAGTTTCATTTAGTGTGACCAGTAGGCCTATAAATCGTTTTCAGTTCTCAATCTCTCTTTTGGAATGTTCAGACAGGTGAGTGAGATGGTCAAAACTGAAACTTGGTCCCAAGTCTACTTCGTCCCATTGTCCAAACAAGAATGATTACTAACTCAGCCATCCATGACCGTGTATGAATAAATAAGATATCATTGGAAGGAGGAGATACATGTAGGTAGCTTCAAGGCGTTACTACTCACTTTCGGTGTAAAGCAACACAATCTTCAAAAAACTGAAATTAAATCGTTTTGCATTTTTTTTATACGCGCTGTATTGTGGGACAAGGATGGACCCACGAGATTGAACTCTGCCAAAGATAAAACGTCAAAGATCAGTGACATAACTTTGCGGGCTAGCATTGTCAAATGGTACTTTCGCATTCGCTATCACGAGATATACATCATACATTTCCTATAATACAATTTTTTTTTATCAGTGTTGTTTGTTTGGCCGTGTGTCGGTTTGTCTCTTTCGCTTTGCGATAAGAAACTTATTTGCGGTCATGAATATCGATACTTGCGGAGTAATTATCCTCATAGTACATTCTAATTTAGTGTTTATATTTAATGCAAAAAAGTGTTGCTGCATGATTGTGATTTCCTGGTTCTATCCATTCGTTGTGGAGAAAGTGGTTTTCACTAATAAATAGAGAACACAGAAGGGGGGACATTATTTCATGCCTGCAAATATGGGACTTGCAAGTTGCTCGAACGTATATAGTCAATTATATTTAAATTGAATTCTAGCAATATTTTGCCCGGATAAACATTGAGATCGCCCACGTATTTTAATTTGGAAGCAAACATTAATTTGCATGAGGGGCTGCAGTTCCCCCTATATACCCCCTCCTCCCCCTCCTTGATATTACGCCTTCGATTTTAGTAACATGGCAGCCGTCGTATTGAAAATCTCCTTCACTTAATTCCATATACCCTCATTTTTGTTTCAAATTATTTCCGCGTAAAGCAACCTGATCGGCATGATATTGCAATTTTTTAAACAATCACGAAAAGGTCATCTGTAAAGATAGATTCGGAAGTTGTGAGATAATTATGAAAATACATGTGCCGATGAAATAAAACAAACAAACGATGAAATGTATAGATTTTAAACAGACAGATAAATGAAACAAGATAAAAAGCTCTCGTTTCTGACGGTGATTACATGAATAATTTTGTAATGTATCTTCAACATGCAGATATTGTTAATGTTGTTGCCGTATGTCACTTCAATCTTTATAACCTATCTACCCATTCATCTCTCCACCTTTCTGCTGTAAAGAGACATGGGTATATATCTATATACCAATTTGCATAATAACAAGGAAGTACATTCGCTTTCCCCGTGAGACGGCCTGTGTTTTACCTTATGAACTCCACGATGCATGCGTCACAGTGATCAATATGATGTGCATGCATTTCTGATATTGCTGTTTCCGAGTTGTAATAAAGTGTCAACAAAACATAATAAAATGTAATCATGCTCAAATCTAAAATAAATTTATTGTTGCAACACAAGCTTTATCCAAGTGTGAAAACAATCTGATCGGCGGTTCTTACATTATCGTGGTAACGAGCTGAATTTAAACATTATTATTGAAGCAGGAGCGATATATGCCGTATAATTATGTTGTATATCAAAAAGACATAACACGTAGGCAAAAAGTAAAAGAGGAAGGTAGGTAGGTCATAGATATATGTAGGTAGATAGATAGATAGATAGATAGATAGATAGATAGATAGATAGATAGATAGATAGATAGATAGATAGATAAGGAAGAGAGGGACGGGGAGATAGATATAGATAGATAATATATGGGCAGATAGATAGATAGATAGATAGATAGATAGATAGATAGATAGATAGATAGATAAATAGATGTAGATATACGAACTTTCGAGAGCAAGATGAGCCCTCCCCCATATTAAATTCCGTATCCGCCTCTGCTCAGCGTCGAGTCCATCATTGTTGACGTCACTTTCACCACAACTAATACACAGAGTCACGACATAATAGCCTCAGATACTAGTATTAAGTTACAGTTATTTTCATGTAGTATTGATAAGGAAACATATTCGCGTCTCTATAGTTCAACATAACAGAAGTCTTTTGAAGAACTTCTGGGGAAAATGGACAACATTTCATGCTTCAAATCTTGTAACTATTCGTTCTACAGGGAAGGGGTGCATGGAACAGTATACAGCTCCCTTGTAATAGCTGGTTCGTCGATTGGGTGCTTACTGAACGGCTGTATACTTGTTTTAATTCTCTGTCGAAAGCACCTGAGAAAACAACAAAATATATTCATGTTCAATATGACGGTGGCAGATCTTCTATTTGCTCTCTTCGAGGCGTTGAAGAAAATCTTTTATCTGGTTAGTTCACATCTATTTATATTCATGCACTTCATTGTGTTCGTATCGTTCATTGCACTTTGTGTTCAACCTGCATGCGTCTTTCGTTTTGAGCAGACGTGTGTATAGGCCGACCGTTTGCGTGTATTTCCTAATATATGTGAGGCGTTTTAAACTTCCGACATTATGATTACTATAACGTCTGTTCCCCCATGTTTCATTTTCAGTCTTGTAATATTGGGTTGTACACTTACCAAGATCCCAATGTTTCGTACCTCCTTGCCCTTAGCGGTCAGTTTACGAGAAAAAGGTTTCATCAAAAAAAGTAATGAATGAATGTCGTAATAAAAAATAAATAAAAAATAAATGAATGAACGAATGAATAAGCAAATAAATAAATGATAATCCGCTTTCAACAAAAGCACTATAGCAAAAGCTTAAAGTGAGTCTTACTTAAAAAAAAAAAAAAAAAAACTAAAAGCGTTATGGTCCGAGCAGGAAATATCTTAAAGGTATACTGTCAATGTATGACTCATGATAAAAAGGGAGCATCAATATTTTCCATAATGCAACGTGAATAGCGTTGTGTGGGAAAACCGTTTTTTTTTTCTTGTCTAATAGTCTGTATATTATGGCACTGCAACAATGAAAAAAATCATGAATATGAGCCTGTTTAGAAGTTTCTACCTTCCTGCGGGTTGAATTACCCCCTTTCAGTAGCCCTGGGGAGGCACACTGAAATCGTCTCAATAATATTAAAACACGTATCATGCGTTGTATTCGGGGTTGTATTTCTACCATAAGTCTAATGATTGATATCTTGTGTGGAGGTGCCATGGATCGAGGTGTCGTGGTGTAGTGGCAGAGTTGTAACGATACACCCTTGGGTCGAGTCACAAGTCAAGTCAAGTCAAACAACAGTCCAGTCACAAGTCAAGTCAAGTCACTTAGTGGAAGTCAAGTCAAGTCAGACACTTCATCAAATCAGGTCAAGATAACTTTCAAGTCGAGTTAAGTCAAGTCAAGACAAGACACAACGCCCAAGTCAAATAAAGTCAACTCATATTTTAGTTGCCACAAAGTTCTCAGCTGCCATCACAGCTATTTATTGCACGGGTGATGGTTGTACATAAGAGACTGGAAGCGTTCGAGATGTGGATATGGCGTCGCATCTTTAAAATCAAGTGGACTGAGAGACTGTCAAATGAAGAGGTGCTAGTTATAGCAGGAGAAACGCGAAGTCTTCTGAACACGATTAAAGACAAACAACGAATATGGATTGGTCACATACTGTGACACGATAACATGATGCGTGACATGACTGAGGGTAGAGTAGATGGGAAAAGAATGCGTGGAGCCCAAGGAACAAAGATGTTGTACATGATCATGAACGGAAACACTTACCAGGAAACTAAAACAAAAGCTCAAGACAGGAAAGAATGGTGAATGATGGACTTTTCTGTAACGGACATGTCACACTGACATAACACCAATGATGATGATGATGATGATAATGATGATGGTTGTACATAACGACTCTGCAGCTAGGAAGCTAAAACTTTATGATCAAGTAGTTGGTCAGGTATAGGCCAGCTCTAATTCACTTCTAAAATCCAAGTTTAGAAACCGTGTCATCTAAGAAAAAACTACTATGACAAATAATAGACCAATTTGGAATGTGTATTTTTAAATGTTGTTATTTCTTTAAGTTTCAAAATGTGAATAAAGCTACACTCACGCACACATGTGGGTACACTCTTGTCACATGGCCTGACTCGAGTCAGTGGGCACTCAAGTCAAAGTCAAGTCAAATCATTTTCTGTGGAAATTCGAGTCAAGTTAAGTCATTTAGGCTTTTGACTCGAATCAAGTCAAGTCATTTTGCCCTCCCGACTCGAGTCAAGTCAATTAAGTCGAGGATAAATGCGACTCGACTGTTTACAGTGTTGAGATCAATGTTGACTTGGATAAGATCACTAACCTTCTCCATTCCTCTCTTCACGAGCCCCAGAGCCGTATTGTTTCCATCCTCATACCCCACATCCTGCATGCCCGAGATCTTTGTATTTAAAGAATCAGTCCTTTGTGGCCTTCACGTATGTGTTGGTTTCTGAGGGCACTGCTACATCAATGATTACACATCTGTTCTGATTCTATTTGATAACAATATTATATGAGGTTTGTTGGCCTTCAGCTCCCCGTCAATATGGATTGGAATGTCAGAGAATGGTGACTTCATCAGATTCATGTAGTTACCGTTGATGAAGGTTGGTGTTCATGCCATTTCTCTAGTGCCTTGATCTTCTTTATTGTACAAATCTTCCTGTGCAGGTATGCTGCTACCTTGTTGTGCCGGTGGATATACTATGTTTTCTGCAAGTTCTGGGCATCCTTAGACAAGCTAGTGGGTGGTTTCATCATAATGACACAGCTCCTGCATTGCGGCTGTGTTCCATCTATGATTATGCGGTGGCGATATGCTCTTGTGGCCAAACTCTGATCATTCGGGCTGCAATAATCAGGCCTTTTGTCTCAGCCTTCAGTCCGGAACTTCTGAGCCATTGATGAGTCTTAACTGGGTCCACATCAACATCGTTGGTCCTCTTGGGGTACTTCCCATGAAGTGCTTTGTTGCTGGCCTCGTTCAGTCGCCTTTGTCTTCAATCGTTTTGCGAATACAGCAGTAAACTAAACTTACTCTCTGCAGGTGTTAGTTCTGGAAATTTAAGATCTTCCCTAAATTTTGCGGCTTCTTTCTTGATTGAATACAACTTATTCCTCCCTTCAGAATGCTTTACAATCTGGATGAGTACATCCTCTGTCTTTGTAAGGTATGCATTAAGTCCGATGGCGGTGGATTTGAAGGCTTGCTCAAGTTGGACCAGACCTCTCCCTCCTGCAGTTCTGGGGAGGTATAATCTGTCAACATCTGCTTTGGCATGTTTGGGGTGATGCATGTTGTGAGTGATCAGTAGTTTTCTGGTCTTTGTGTCCATTCTTTTGATATCACTTAGCTTCCAGTTTATGACATTGAAGCTATATTGCTAGGGTATATTGGATTAGTTGGCTGAATTGAACTCTCTTTTCAGAACCATGCACACTTTTCTGTAGTACTCTTTCCGTATTTTCTCTTTCATGGCGGAGTGTTGTATACCGTCACATTCATTCCCTCACGCGTATCATTTTGTAGGTACCTTCTTATCAAGCTCTTTGACTACAGTACCGGTATCAAGCTCCAGATCGGTAGTGTTGGTGAGCCTACCATTTCTGAAAGCGGCCTTGGCACATTTATCCAGTCCAAACTCCATCTTTATATCATCACTGAAAGTCTTGACAATTGAAAAGTAACTCTTTTTGCTGACTGTCATTCTGGGCATACGTCTTCAGGTCATCCATGTAGAAGAGATGAGCTTGCCGTCTTGTAGCTTGAAACCATACCCACCGTCATTCAGTAGATTACTGAGAGGATCTATTATTATTATTACTATTATTGTTATTATTATTTATTATTATTATTATTATTATTATTATTATTATTATTATTATTATTATTATTATTACTTTTCTTTTCTTCTTCTTCTTCTTCTTCTCCTTCTTCTTCTTCTTCTTCTTCTTCTTCTTCTTCTTGTTATTGCTATTATTATTGTTGTTGTTGTTGTTGTTATTGTTGTTATTTTTATTGTGTTGTTATTGTTGTTGGTATTGCTGTAGTTATTGTTATCATTTATTATTATTATTATTATTGTTATTATCAGTATCAGTAGTAGTAGTAGTAGTAGTAGTAGTAGCATACGCGTACGCAGGGGGTGTTTGGGGTGTTCAAACACCCCCCTTTAGCCGAAGGGGGGTGTTAAACACCCCTAAACACCCCCCTTTTAACCCGAAATCACCCCTTTTTTTCACGATATCACCCCCCTTTTCGTAATAAAGAGGGGTGTTTGAAAATGAGAAATAATTGATTTTTTAGGGGATTTTGGAAAAGAAATTTTCATGAACATCCCCCCCCCCCCCGCTGATCGAGTTTTTTGGAGGTGGTGTGAGCTGGAAAATTCTGGACCTTGATTTGGGATAAAAATTTATGTACCTCCCCCCCCCCCGCTGAGCGAGTTTTCGGAGGTTGGCGTGACGTGAAAAATTTTTGGACCTTGGATTTAGGGGAAAAAAATGTCGTCACTACCCCCCCCCCCCACCCGCTCAGCGAGTTTTCGGCGGCTGGCGTGAACGGAAAAAAAAAAAATTTTGGACCTTGGATTTTTGGACAAAATTTTTGCAGTCACTACCCCCCCCCCCCCCCCCCCCCCCTCCCCCCGCTGAGTGAGTTTTCGGCGAGTGGCGTGACCGGGAAAAATGTGGAACCTATAGATTTGGCCGCGGAAAAACACCCCCCTTGGAAAAATCCTGCGTACGCCTATGAGTAGTAGTAATCGTTATCATTATCAAAAAAAAAAAAATACACTATTTTTTCATATGTATTATCACAGGATACTGATGAATGCAACGTCACTTGGATTCTATACCGGTTCGTGATTGGCTGCTTCCCCGTTTCTGTTCTAAGTATCCTATGCGTTGCTGTCTATCGATTCATCACGATTCGATTGGATCCGTTTGGTCGTCGAGGTATCGTCACGACACCGCGATGTGTCGCGACATGCATTGCGACGTGGGTGGTAGGTGCGACCGTCGGTGGAATAAAGTGGCTGCAGCAGCTGGGACCATTGGTTTGGAAGATAACGTTGGGATTCATCGCGTTGTGTGTTGTCGCGACAGGGATCTGCTACGCTCTCATCTATCGCGATATCACTCGCAAACCAAATCGCGATACTATCACGAAGCAGAGGGTGGCTGAAAACAGACGACTCCTGCAAACATTCGTCTTAATCTACGGCACAAACTTACTGTGCTGGACATTACCATTCATTGCATCCTTGATGACATGCCCATCGTTTTGGTTATTCGCATCGAGCGAAATAGTGATTATCGTAAATAGTATCATTAATCCTCTGATCTACTGGATCCGTTTAGAGGAGTTCAGGATTTCCCTTCGAGAATGTCTGTGTCGACAGTGTGTTCCCCAAGTTCACAGAAGACGACACATTCAAGAAAGCAGCGTGTAGACGGAGTACCAATGTAAAAGCAGCTGAAATTCTTTGAGTGATTAAATACGACGAGGTGACAAGAACATCGTCTATTCGTTGTTCCTTTTTTCATTTGCAAATAATAAATAAAATGACAGTTATATTTTGATCGTTATTGTTGTTAAAAAAAGATCAAAACAGAAGTTGCACTCAGGGGCGTCGATCTATGTTTCGGATTTGGGGGCAAAAGTGAAAAAATGTCCAAAATTTTCGGTGCGCTTCGCGCGCGAAATTGTAATAAAGAATTTGGACAATTTTGTATGTTAAATAGTATCTCTTATGCCATGTTTAATGTTTTATAGGTGCTTCCAATGCTTTTTAAAACATATATTTGCATTGCATATTGTGAATTTTCCAAGTTTCAAATATTATTGGGGGCGGGGGGGGGGCAAAGCGATATGTTTGCCCCCAATATTTTCATGAGGGGTGTCATCGCCCCCCTGCCCCCTCCCCAGGATCGACGCCGTTGGTTGCACTTTCTGTATGGTACCATAATCTTCAACAAGGAAAAAAAACCGTATCGTTTGATCAGTGTTCTCTTTTGGTGTGTTGTTAAAAAAACTGTGTTGTATATGTATAATCCTGGCATATTGTTTGAATTTGTTTGTCTTTTGGGAAATACACAAATAACTGACAGCCAGACATGTCTTGGCATACAATTCCATTCGTCACCAATAGTGTTATTTGAAAAACTAAATTTTATTTCAAAAAACGAAATCAGTGATGCAATTTGATAATTCAGAGTTATTTAGTATTTTAAACTGCAATTTGTTCAAAAAAAAAATCAAATTTCGCCCCCGCTCCCCCCAAAAATCTGAAATCGATCAAACTCAGATTTCCAAACTCTTCTTTTGAGGAGTTTATATTTCCGAGTAGTTTCTAGTTTCTAGTCCTAGTTAATGTTTTCATGCAAAACGTGTCGTGTACATGGTTGTGGTTTCCGGGTTCTTTTGATTCGTTGTGGAGAAAGTGGCGTCTGGCCTCGCGTAGATAGCTTATTATAGGGCGGTGTAACTTGGTTTTTTTTTTAGGGGGGGGGGCCCGGGGGGGGTCGGATGGTTATCATCTTTCTAAAATTGAGCTCAAGTATATTTCATTTAGATTGGATTTTAATTTGGTTTGCCGAAATAAAGTTTTGAGATTTTCAATTGGGAGCAGATTTTAAGAGTTGTACAAGGGGCTGCTGCAGTTGTCCCCGTTTGCCTCCTTTACAAATACGCCATAGCACAATTACATGGCAACTGTTGTGTTGAAAATACCTTTCACTTTCAAACCCTCATTTTGTTAAAATCATTTTCGCATGAAGCAACCTGATATTGTAACACTTCAAAACGCTGAAACACTCACTAAAAGTTTATCTGTAAATAATGACTGGAAGCCATGAGATATAAAAAATAATGTATCGACATATAAATAAAGAAACAGATAAATGTGTTTGCAATTATTAGATAGGTATGTATAGATAGATAAATAGATAGATAGATAGATAGATAGATAGATAGATAGATAGATAGATAGATAGATAGATAGCCAAAGATCGATCGATAGATCGTTAGCTTATTTCTATCCATTTATCTCCATCCCGTATCTATCTATCTATCTATCTATCTATCTATCTGCCCGTCTGTCTGCCTCTCTATCTATATATCCGTATATATGCCTACCTACTATATACCTTTTGTCTACGTACATCATTCTGTCTACCGTAATCGATTTACAATGATCGCTCTCAGATTATGGCTGAACATTCGTAAACATTTATTTTTCCCCCGAAACGGTTGAGAATATATCTGTAGAGTTTGAATAGTATCGGCCTATTTCACTGGTAATTTTATGACATACAATGAGTGTTCGAAAGTTAAAGGTATGTAAGAGAGACCGATCTACAAAAAAAAGAGATCAAATGGCAGAGCAAATCTAAACCCATATGGATGGAGACGGAAGTGGAACTGCAGCTCCAAATACTATTTTGTGTGCAATTCAGCTGTTGATTTTTCATTGCACGAAGGTGGTCGAAATTACGTAAAGAAAAAGAGAGAAAGAGAGAGAGATGGAGTTTGATAAATAAAATGATAGATATAGATGTATGTAGATAGATATATAGATATAGATAGATAGATATATAGATAGATAGATAGATAGATAGATAGATAGATAGATAGATAGATAGATAGATAGATAGATAGATAAACAGATACATACATTACATGCATATACACACAGACAAACAAGCACGGTGTAAGGCATGATAAACAACAGATATATACAGTATAATATTTAAGCTCGATTCTTACACACACACACACACACATACACACACACACACACACACACACACACACACACACACACACACACACACATATATATATATATATATATATATATATATACTAACATATATACTACACACACACACACATATATATTATATATATAATATATATATGTATATATACATATGTATATATTTTTTTCAAAAACCCGAAGGCAATAAACACTTACTCCAGCGCAAAATGATTTTCCTCACCCCCAAAACATTAAGCGTCCACTCCATCAATGTTGACGTCACTGTCGCCACAACCAATAAACACAGTTATATATATCATATTGTTGGCCATACATTGTGTTGTATAACACATATAATATCATTCGCGTCATTAATTCAACACTAGTATCAAAACATTCTGAAGGACTTTTGAGGAAAATGGACAACGCGTCGTGCGACAAATCTTGCAACTATTCGGCCGACAATGAATGGGTTCTTACGGTGGTGTACGGCTCTCTCGGAATTCCTGGTTCCTCTATTGGGTGTGTTTTGAACGGTTGTACACTCGTTTTTATTCTCTGTCGAAGAAACCTGAGAAAACAACACAACATATTCATGTTCAATATGACGGCGGCAGACTTTCTCTTCGCTCTTTCTGAGGTGTTGAACGAAATTACCTATCTGGTAAGTTCATATGTATTTATGTATATTTTATGTTTTTGTGTAATTCACAATATTCTGATGTGTGAAACCATGGATCTACCATGGTGCTACCCATCCCTTTTTCGTTACGCATATTCGTGTGTAGGCCGACCCTTTCCC
>JZLH01S0630031.1:13478-38377 GCA_001188425.1 Eucidaris tribuloides | reverse complement strand
GACCTTTACCATATTTCCCTCATCAACATCGATTTCAAAGAAGAACTCTCTACGACGTTCGTACACGAAACCGCCATCAAAACCATAGCTGCAAGAAAGACCGTACGAGGAGAATTCGCCATGTTTCGGTGTCGTAGCCACACAACTTGATCAGACATTACCAGCCAAAAAGACCGAGGTGAATCTCGTTTCCGCCAGTAACTGATCTTGCACAATATGATATATCATAAATATCATATCACAAAAATAATATAATATGTCGGTATTTATATTAGTCTGTCGTCTGCCGAACCCATTGCGAATTTGATTTCTATGAAACAAAATGTGCAGGTACGTAAGGCCAGTGTTCTACGCAGCATGGTGCGCGTTTACAGTGACGGTGAGTGGCCGTCCCTTGCGTCCACTTCCGTTACGTCACAAGGTTTGCTCCACCTTCTTCTTTTATTGACGTCCTAACAGCCAATCAGGAAACTCCAAATCGGTGCCATTGATCTATAGTTTGTCAAATATGCAAGTTTGCTGGACTTTTTTGCACAAAAGTCTATAAATTCATAGACGGCTCTTTACGTTTGCCCCCCCCCCCCCTTCCATGAATCCGCAATTCCATTACCCAAATTAGTACCAACATAATTTGCGGACGCAGAGCTTCATCAAGTCTAAATTTAAGGTTTGAAAAAACACTCTGCATGCTAAGACCCACCACAAGTAGCCATGAAAATGCATACCCGGGATTTCAAAAGGGGCCTTCTAAGGTGTAAATCTTATTAAAGCACAAGTTTAGTTTTGGCGATTTTTTTTTTCTGATCTTTCTGATGAGATATGATTCAGATAACCTTAACACCTTATTAATCCTTTGGATGCTATAATGTAAAGTATAGTCCCCCGAGATTTTTCATTAATTAATTAAACAAGGCGATAGCCAAAATGTGTCTCGCCCAGTTTCGCGTACATAGAGACTTGCTCAAAAAAAAACTTGACATTGGACTGCTCTTCTACGGGTACAGAACGACATTCTTCTCGCCCTTGACCAGAGAAAAGAGGCTGTTTTGGTGTTTCTTGATTTTTCAGCTGCTTTTGATACAATTGGTTATAATCATCTACTTCGTCTTTCATCCCGTTATGGAATTTGCGGCACATCCTTAAAATGGTTCTCCTCATACCTGAACAACCGTAAGCAGTCTGTAATTATTAACAATGTCAACTCGGACTGCCATCATCTTTGGTGTGGTGTTCGCCAGGGTTCCGTGGCAGGGCCGCTAGAATTCATTATGTTTAGCGCCCCTTTGCAGGACCTGATTTCTGCTCGTGGAGTTTCATCAATATGCTGATGACACTCAGCTCTACATTACCTTTGACCCCAAGGACCGTGCATCCATAATCGCAAAAATTGAAACCTGTATTCAAGATGTAAAATCATGGGCAATACAAAACAAACTTGTCTTAAATGACTTGAAAACTGAGATCATCTTCTTCGATTCCCGACTCACAACACCAACTCCTACCTTTCAAATTGGACAATCCACCATCACACCTTCTCCAGCAGCCAGAAATCTTTGAGTCCTCTTTGATTCTTCTTTGAATATGAGAAACCACATTGCTAGAATATGTAAATCTGCCATCATGGCTGTCAGGAAAATAAGTAAATTCCGTTGTTACCTGGATCATGAAACCACATCACGTTTAGTTCACGCACTTGTCACCTCCAGGCTTGATTCCTGCAATTCTCTTCTGTATGGTCTTCCTGCGAAAGACATTGTCAAACTTTAACGTGTGCAAAATATTGCTGCTCGCCTTATCACCTGTATCCCTCGTTCTCACCACATAACTTCAACTCTTCAAGCTCTTCACTAATTACCTGTTGACATGCGCATTGTCTACAAAATCCTCCTCCTCACCTTTAAGTCAATAAACGGACTCTCCCCATCTTACCTGTCTGATCAACTACATCACTATATTCCATCACGGTCCGGCTTATGCCGAAAGGGTGGGTGATGTCGCGTTAGGGTGTGTTGACGTTAACGCGAAGATTCGTCCAAAGCCCCCCCCCCCCCCGGTTTGGCCGAAAGGGTGCGTCGGGAGCGCCACGTCGCGTCGCGTTGACTGGAACGCAACCTTTCGTCCAAAGCCCCCCCCCCCCGGTTTACGCCGAAAGGGTGTGCTTTATAATAATAATAAATATAGGGTTTATTTTCAGTGTTTATTTATTTTCAAATAAACAAAACTGTTTTATATAATTTTTTGTCAAACATTGCCAATTTGCAAGTAAAATAGTGGATTTTCAATCATTTAAAGCATTGCCAATGTGAGGATTTCTTATTTCTTTCGGAAAAAAATCGTGCGATTGACTCGTTCATTGCACTTTTAGGTGGATGAGTTAAATAATGATATTCGTATAATGAAAATAATGTGTAACTAATAATAATAATAATAATAATAATAATAATAATAATAATAATAATAATGAAATCAGATACCCACCCTTGCAATAAGCCACTTGGCGGCAATTTTCACTCCAAATTCATTTCTATAAATTCACTCTTTGGAGACAAAATTTCAACCATTTTTACAGAGTACAAACAAACAACACGCACACATACACAACAGACACATCTCACAAAATATACTGAGGCAGGGTCTGAAGTGTAAAATATAGTAAGGTAGGGTCTGAAGAGTTAAACGTTGTGAATGCTGATCCGACATCAATTTTGGCCTTGCCCTTCTAGGACACATCTGCCGTAAGTTTTATAATTTGGGGGACACCAAATATCTCCAGGTATACATAGTCATTGTCAGTTGTGAAGAAATACGAATGTTTTCCTTTGTAATAAATACACACCTGCAAAGTATAAAATTGATGGTAAGTTACTTTTTTATTTGAAAGAACCTTGAAATCAGTCATAATTTTTACATGTATCAATATTACACCATAAAACATTTCCACCGAAAAATCCTCATGCAGCATGCCGTCATTGTTTTTTTTTTTAACCTTAAAAAGAATGTTTGTGCCATATGATGTTTTCTGTTCCTATGTTAATTTCACATATCACTCGTCTTTTTCAAAAAGAAATAAGAAATCCTCACATTGGCAATGCTTTAAATGATTGAAAATCCACTATTTTACTTGCAAATTGGCAATGTTTGACAAAAAATTATATAAAACAGTTTTGTTTATTTGAAAATAAATAAACACTGAAAATAAACCCTATATTTATTATCATTATAAAGCACACCCTTTCGGCTAAACAGGGGGGGGGGGGCTTTCGACGAAAGGTCGCGTTCCAGTCAACGCGACGCACCCTAACGCTCCCAACGCACCCTTTCGGCCAAACCGGGGAGGGAGGGGGGGGGGGCTTTGGACGAATCTTCGCGTTAACGTCAACACACCCTAACGCGACATCACCCACCCTTTCGGCATAAGCCTCACGGACCTTGCGTTCTTCAACTCAAGCTCTTCTCCAGCTTCCTTGCCGTATTCCCTCTAAATCTTACGGTCAACGATCCTTTTCTTTCGCCGCCCCTTTTCCATGGAACTACTTACCCCTTCATATCCGCAATGCTGGAACAGTGAACAGTTTCAAAACTTTGTTAAAGACTCATTTATTTCAGCTTGCTTACCTGTAATGTTCACATCTCTGCTAATATTTGTACATAAGTTGTTACTGTTGTCATCTGTTATTTGTTACTCTCAATTTGGCTTGTTGATTTTCATGTATTTCTATCTGTGTAACTTTTCAGCGCATAGAGGCTTTTAGAATTTTTTGGGCTATATAAATATTATTGTATTATTATTTTTATTGTTGACCCCTGCTGGTGACCTTTGACCTTGCGGTGACCTTTAGCTCCCTATGAGACATCTACCACCCAAGTTTGGTCTAACTTGGGCAAATGGGGGCAAAGTTATGGGCCATAAACATAATTTGCTCAAAAAACTTAACATTGAGCTCAAAAAGGTCGTTGACCCCTGCTGGTGACCTTTGACCTTGTGGCGACCTTCAGCTCCCTATGAGACATCTACCACCCAAGTTTGGTCACAACTGGGCAAATGGGGCAAAGTTATGGGCCATAAACGAAACTTGCTAAAAAAATTAACATTGGGCTCAAAAAGGTCGTTGACCTCTGCTGGTGACCTTTGACCTTGTGGTGACCTTCAGCTCCCTATGAGACATCTACCACCCAAGTTTGGTCTCAATTGGGCAAATGGGGGTAAAGTTATGGGCCATAAACGAAACTTGCTCAAAAAACTTAACATTGGGCTAAAAAGAAGGTCATTGACCCCTGCCGGTGACCTTTGACCTTGTGGTGACCTTCACTTACTTCTAAATTTGAAAGTCTGTATGAGCAAGCTTCCATCCAAGTTTCATTGAAATTGGAGCATTTAGCAAAGTTATTCAAGTTTTTCAAAGCGTAAGGCCCTAGTCACATTAGCAGTTGCGACTACCTGCGATCGAGTTACGACGAGTTATCGCAGGTGATCACTAGTGTTCGTAGGTAGAACGTGCGAGTTATCGTACGACAACGTACCATGGTAATCACTTGTGATCGCAGGTGATGGTATACGATCGAAAATAGGTTTTCAAACCGGTTTAAAAACCTGGCTACGATCCGTCCGTCCGTCCGTCTTCCGTTACAAATGTTAAAGTCTATACGAGCAAGAGTCTCTCATGACAAATAACTTGGCAACTGTTGGTCCAATGGTGACCAAACTTGGGTGGTAGGTGCACTAGGGGTACCATCATGTTGTTGTGCGGTCGGAGGTCACATGGTGAGGTCGAAGGTCATTCGAGGTTAAGGTCAACGTTAAAGTTTACGGGCAAGACTCTCTTGTGACATACAACTTGGCAACCGTTGGTCCAGTGGTGACCAAACGTGGGTGGTAAATGCACTAGGGGTACCATCATGTTGTGGTGCGGTCGGAGGTCACATGAGGTCAAAGGTCATTTGAGGTCAAATGTTAATGTTTACCTGCAAGACTCTCTTGGGGGACCTTCTTGTTATCTTGCCATCAGAGACTAAATGGAAACGTCAAAGGTCATTTTAGGTCAAATGAGGTGTATCGATGTACTTTGGGAAAGTAACCTTTCTGTAGTCACGTGTGGGCGAGAAACAATCTTGCAATTGCCTTGTTTGTATAGTATTGATAATTGTGATATTGTGATATATAGTGTGGAACATTTGTAGAACCACAAATACAAATTCCTTGTTATTGCAACAAAATCGTGCGATCTGTAATGTCACTTATTCTCAATATTTATCTCACAATGAACCATCATTTAAATACTCTGAAAATATAACATATACACACCTTACAAACAGGCATATTCAATACATATACTTTCAATCATTCCCCGTCACTATTCAAAACATGTTTATTTTGAATTCAACCATACATACATTCAGTATCAAACCCGCCATTCTTAAGACTATCAATTAGAAAACCCTACAATAATCTTAGGTCAAAAATCTATTCGGCATCATGGACCAGATATCTGGAACGCCTTACAGCAATTCTTAAAACAATGTTTCCCTCTTAACTCATTCAACGCGTCTTTAACAAAACATATGCAAGCCTAATTAATCTAAAGGCCTATACTGCCCCCCCCCCATGACAAAAGGGGATAACTGACATTTTAGTGTTTCAGAAATATAGAGCAAAACGTATTTTCTTAAAAGCCTGAAAATACTATTCATTGTTTTGTTTTCAAGTTAACATATCCAAATGTGTATTTCAAAGGTCTTTCAAAGTCATAAAACAATTTCCTGACAATCCCGCATTTTTCGTTCAAATTGTCAATTATGTTCATTAAATATGAGAACAGGTTAATGTAATGTCTGGAAGCCAGACTAGGGCACATGTAGCTTTGCCCATAAACTGTTTAATATTAATGCAAATTCTTTGCATACTATTCTGACAAAGGTTGCTCTTAACAACCTGACAGCTTGCTGGAGGCTTGCCAGACATGTTAACAACTAATTACTGCAATTTGCATTTTTGGTATTGAAAATTTATTCATAAAAACAGGTGAGAAAAATTACTCTGCACTAGGTTTCAGAAGAGAAAACATCCATAAATTTTAATACACTATGAAATAGTCCTATGCAGTATTCTATTTGGGCTGAAGAATGGGTAACATCAATTTCTAAAGAACAATTATTTGAAAAAAAAAATTAATGTAGGCTACCGTATCAGAAATCTAATCACGTTATGGGGATAAGGGGCATAATTGATTAGACTATCAGGCATGCACGCCCCCCCCCACCCTGACATAAGGGGATAACTGACATTTTGGTGTATCAGAGATATTGAGAAAAACCTATTTTGTTCAAAGCCTTAAAATACTAGTCAGTGTTTTGTTTACAAGTTAACGTATCCAAATGTGTATTTTAAAGGTCTTTCAAAGTCATATGACAATTTCCTGAAAATCCCGCATATTTCGTTCAAATTGTCAGACAATGTCAGTTATGCCTTCTTGTTGTGGGGTTCCCAAAAAATTTGATATTAAGAAACTGTTACAAAATGCAATAACATCACAAAACATTTGTTACAGTTGGTTTCACGATTACATTTATTTCTTTTTTCATATATCAGACTCTTGAAAAGGAAATAAGTTAATGGTGTTGCCATGGAAACCAAATCATTTCCTTGTAAACCTAATTAAAACCATACTTAACTTTGACCAGTTTTACATAACTTTACCAAGCTTTAAAAGTCCTTAACAATTGAACAGAAAAGGTTGTCTAATTTCAACAAATTAAAAGTATTGACATAATACTAGATTTATTTTGTTATTTGATTGTTGTCATCATGAAAAGACTGTTAGAAACCTCTTTTAAATTTTCAGTAACCTCCACAATTTCCCCACAGGTATCTCTTTCTTGCTTATCTTTTCTGAAAACTATGAACTTTTTGTTTTCAAACAAAAAATATGTTTTTAGACTGAAATTTTGTGCTGCAGAAATGGAAAATATGCTTTCGTTTTCTTCTTTTTTTAACATATGTCAATTGTTTGTGTGTTTATATGACAGTGTTCAAAATCAGACCACCATTTGACTGACAAAAGTGTGTAGAAATATTTAAGGGGGGAATGCATTTTAAAACATGAATACATGTCTGTTCTAAGGTAATGTATTTTCAGTTTTTGAAACTTAGAGCTTAGAAATACGGTAAGCATATATTATTTTATGTGTTTATTTTTAATAGTTCATATCATAATCTTTCCAGTGAGACTACATTTGCTACAATTATATTGCATACTTTACATGTGGTAACCCCTGGAAATTACCCTGTGCTGTGACAAATGATACTCCAAAAAAAAAACCTTTTCAGAGTTGTGCATCTTTTGAACCACTATAAGATCTGATAGGGACGGGTTAGAAAGCTGAAGTTCCCCTCCTTTCATGCAGAATTTAATAAGCTATAAGCTCACTATAATTGTATTTTACTAACAAATAAATAAACAGGAGAAGAAATGCAAAAAGTAGCTACCTTAATTTTGAAAAGTATGTAAAAAGTCATGACATTTCTGAAAAAAAAATATTTTGGGTAAACCAATCAAGTTATTGGCCTGAATATCTAATCAATTATGCCCCTTATATTTTCAATAAGAGATTAGATTTCCAATATGGTAGCCTGCATATTTTTTTTCTTTTCAAAATTATTTTTAGAATGGATTTTACTCATTTTGAACCCCAAAAATGAATATGCAATAGATCATTTGCATTATATATTCAAATTTAGACGGATGCTTTCTCTTCTGAAACCTAGTGCAGCGGTATTTTTTCACCTGTTCGTATGAATATATTTTCAATACCAAAAATGCAATGTGCATACATTAGTTGTAGCAAGGTGTGGCAAGCCTCCAGGAAGAGCATCCTTTGTCAGATAGAATTGTATGCATACAATTTGCATTTACTATGAAAGTAGTCTAAAGGTTAAATATGCCCAAGTCTGGTTTCCAGACATTTAGATTTACCCATCTTCAATATTGATAAGAAAACTTTTATCTTCAGTCAACTGCTTTCAGCAATACTGGAGTCTTGATTTGAGGCAGAGTGAGTATCTCAGGAGGTAAAAAAAAGTCGGAGAGTGGGTGTAATTTACAGGTCAAAAAATTGCCTGGTCTGGAACTGAGACTACATATGCCCATTAGCTACATGGTAAAATACACACACCAAAAAATTCTAAAATATCTAAAAAACGAAAGCATATTTTGCATTTCCAACTTCAGAAATGATTTCATCACAAACTTTTGGTCTAGAAAACATATCTTTCGTTATGAAAACATAAAGTTCATATTTTTGGTATTTTGAGTCAAATGGTGGTAGAACCTTGAGCCTTGTCATAATGTTGCAGTGTACTTACTGGGCATATTCAGTCTCAGTTCTAGATTATGCAACGTTTTTGACCTCCATACTACACTATAATAGTACACTATTTCATAGTGGTTGGACATTTTATGCATACTTTTCTGTTTGACAAAGGTTGCTCTGAGCAACCTGACAGCTTGCTGAGGCTTGCCAGACATAGCAACAACTAATGTATGCATATTGCATGTTTGGTGTTGAAACTGTATTCATAACAGGCGGGTGGTTGTTATGTGGCTCAGGCTGAGTGCACTAGTGAACTAGTCTGCTTTGCAGACTCTAAAATGGCTCGTGACACGTGACACCCTTTTAACAAGCTGATTATGAAACAATGGGACACTTTTAATTAATATATTTTTTGTTCTACATGTTTAACATGGTGTACTGAGTCCCCTACACTATGTAACTCAATAATTTTGAAAAAAAGTCAGTTATGCCTACAAGTATATATTATTTATATCTAATTGTTATTGCATAATTTAATTGTTTATTATATCGTAAAATTATATTGCCTTGGCTTTGATATTACCGTATAATGTAATATGATGCGCAATGTTATGTTTTGTATTGCCATGTTGTTTTGTTTGTAATTATTGCACTGAGAAAAAATTACCGAAATAAACAAATCAAAATCTTAAATCAAATAAAGCGAATGCCACAGGTGGAAGCCTTTGGTTGGTGTTCATGCATTTACTATTCCATTCAGACCTTTCTTCACAAAGGCATAATTTTGCGTATCCAAATACCAGTCGTTGTTTCATATGAAATAAGTAAACCCACTACGTTCGTGCGATTCACACAAGTAATCGTACGATTAAGTACCATTTATCGTAAGTGATCGTTCGAATACCTGCCACTAGTTGCAGCTATTCGCACCTTTGAGTGCCATTAGCCGTAGGTAATCGCACATTTGCCCACCACTTGCCGCAGGTAATCGCACGACTGGCTGCTAGTCTCAAGTGAACGCGCCACTAGTTGTGCGATTAGTGGTAGGTATTCGTGCGACTACCTACGACAAGTGGCAAACAGGTCGCACAAGTGTGACCATACAGCACAAATCATGCGAGTTACTTACGACCTGGCTGCGGAGGCCCTTGTCGTACGATTCATTTGATCGCAGGTAGTCGCAACTGCTAGTGTGACCAGGGCCTAACGGACGGACGGACAGACGCCAAAGGGATCCTTAGTCTCCCTCCACCTCGGTGGGCTCGACAAAACAACCCAAAGACATTCAGAATCTGTTATTGGTGTGGTATGACCTTTGGGCATAAACCTTTCAAATAAAACAAAAGATCGCCAAAACTAAACTTGCGCTCTGATTTAATTATTTTTTTTAAATTTCATTTCATGTTTTCATTTTTCATTTCATTGCATCAAAACATAATCACAAAATACTTTTATAATATTCATACAAATAACATTAACACGAACATTTTGAGCATAGGTAGTACAATTTAAATACACACACAAAAAGGGGTAACACACGTCATTACTATTTGGTGTTACGGTATAATATTAAATATAAAAGAATACAATAAATAAAGGAACTTATAGTGAAGCATATTATAACAGCTTGTTAAAATCATAAGCCCCTTTTAACTGTTTGTTTACAACTGGACTTTTACAACTATAATAATAACAGATAAGTAACTACTAAACAAACACAAACAAATAAGGAAAAATAGAATAAAACAACAAAATCAGGAAAACGAGATAACATGAAGGTCATCGGAGTTACACATACACACAGACATGCAAACACACACACACACACAAACACACACAAACACACACACACACAACACACACACACACAACACACACAGACACACACACAATCGCATACAACAAGCAAGGAAACAATAACCAAAACTTATACACGCACACCATCACAACCACACACTCCACATGAATGCATGCACGCACAATAGGCGTACGTGTGTGAATTCGTCACACATACACTTACATATACATTCACACACATTTTCATATACATTCACACACACACACACACACACATTCACACACACACACACACACACACACACACACACACACACACACACACACACACACACACACACACACACACACACACACACACACACACACACACACACACACACACACACGACGACACACACACACACACACACACACACACACACACACACACACACACACACACACACACACACACACACACACACACACACACACACACACACACACACACACACACACACACACACACACACACACACACACACACACACACACACACACACACACACACACACAACGACGCATACATGCGCTGACACGTACATGCAAAACATTTACACTGGATTATTTTCATTTTAAAATTTTAGAGACACATCTTCAAAATTTTACATTGTAGACATGAATCGTGTTGGGAAAAAACGAGTACCCAAAACGGGATTTTTGTGTTCGGGGCGCACACAAGCGTATGCCTGATCAGTTGAATTTGAAATTGCTATTTAGTGGGTGTGTTGTATTGACCTCTGAAACTTCCCTGTGTTTGAGATTTTTGGAGCACTTATATCTAATGTTATTTGCTTTCAACCTATTTTTCTTACCCGCACTATTATGAGATTCTTTGCTTTCCAGTGGTACGAAAATATTAAATATACAACGGGAATGACCAAAGATTGATGACTTAAGTTAAATATTGAACACAATGTTTAATGAAATATTTCATTTCGCGAAAAATATATGAGATAAGTGACATGGAACATGACACTGATTACAAAAAGATTACAAGAAAAATGGGTAAATCCGGTGTGGACAGATGTTAAATTCATCATTCAGAATTGATTTAACAGAGCTAACAGTGCAATTACAAATAATAAATGGTTCTGAAGACGGCGTAATCAATCCACAATGACGTCTTACAATGATTGCAAAAAAGAGAGAAATGGTGAATCCAATTTGGACGTATGTTTAATGCATCATTCAGAGCTGGATGCAGAACTAACAGCGTTGGCAATAAAAATTATAAATGGTTCTGAAGACACGCATGTATCTAAGACATCTTTTACAAATTTTCAAGTCTTTATAGCCACAGTTTAACATTGACCACAAGTTTAAAAAAAAAATGTGAGCTAAATAATTCCCCATGCTCTAAATTAAAACTCTGAAAATGTACATTTAACTGATCAATTAGTGCTTTAAAACAGTGAAAATCTGACGTATCCAGTGTGACCTTCCTATGACCTTGTCTATTTCCTCCCATAGGCTACTATACCCGGGAAGATCACTAACTTGTTTATCCATGCATAGCATGCCAGTGGCACCATAACATTCCAAACTTGTGTATGCTAGGAGGTTTATTTGTCCATTTAAGCACTATTATGAAGCACCCATGTCAAAGTGTGGCAGTTTGTTCAATAAAGTTCCACAATGTTAGCCTTTATCTTGAAATATTTTGATATGGTTTAACAGCCGAAAATAACATTCTCATACACGATGGACGCAAGTAATCGCAGGAATCCATTTTGGGAACATCTATCGGTCTAAAGTCCTGAATACTTGAAACAATTTTGGTATCCAAGAAATCATTTCTGTGATGTTGCATTTGGAATGAATTATTGATTCCAAAAGCAACATCATCACTGGCGTAGCCAGGGGCATACTAGGGCCATGCCCCCTCCCCTATTCAGTCCCTAATAAACCTAAAAGTCAAAGATAAAAAAAAGAACCGACACACACCCAGGTGTGTCGATCCATTTTTTGATTCGGGGTGGGGGGCAAAAGAAAAATGGGACAATTTTCGGCGCGGTCCGCGCGCAAATTGTAATATAAGCTAACACAATTTCAGTCAGATCATGCTAGAGCCCCCCCCCCCCCCAAAAAAAAAAAAAAACCCTGAACATTGCGATAGTTTAATGGTTTGGCAGTGCCTTACCCCGCTTGTTAAACATGTTATAGCGTTTTGTTTTAATAATTTTCAAGTTTTCATTTTTTTTAGGGGGGGGGGCTAACCAATAATGTCTTCCCAATATTCATGTTGGTGTGGTAATGAAATGTCAATTTGCTTTTTGTCAAGTTACAAGCAATTACTGTTAAAGGCGCCGTCACACTATGACGAATTGGCATTGCGTATCCATTGCGTATGTAACATTTTGACATTCGTCGGCATACGCTATAAGTTCGTTTGGAAATCGTTTTGACGTCGTCGTTATCCGTTTTAATACGCAACAGTACGTTGTTGTTCGTTCCGTACGTTGAAAAATTTTAAGCATGCATAAAATTTTTCAACGTATGCCAAACGTACAAGCCATGCGCAGCGCGTACGCTCTGAAGTTGCTATGCGAACGTTTTATTCGTCCACAGGACGGAAGCAGTAAGTCGCCAATACAATTTCATTGATCGACCATAAGTGAGGCCCTTTCCCCGCGAACGTTTTACGTGTTGGTAGCGAATTAAAAATAAATTTACTTCTCATGTCTATCCATGTGGGCTTATCATGCTTATGCTAGACTGTGTTTCATGTATCTGGGTGTGTGTTTGTGTGTGTGTGTGTGTGTGTGTGTGTGTGTGTGTGTGTGTGTGTGTGTGTGTGTGTGTGTGTGTGTTTGTGTGTGTTGTGTGTGTGTTGTGTGTGTGTGTGTGTGTGTGTGTTGTGTGTGTGTGTGTGTGAGTGTGTGTGTGTGTGTGTGTGTGTGTGTGTGTGATGTGGTGTGTCTGTCTGTCTGTCTGCCCTGCCTCCCTGCTGCCTGCCTGCCTGCTCAAAAAATTGCACACTTACCCCATGGGGTTTGCTGCTAAAATGCTTATACTAGGAAAATATCTCTGGTAAATATATGAAACTGTTGTTTATATGTAATTTCGGTATATTCACTCATACCGTAGGAAAAACTCTTACTGTTCAGATACCAGATTATTATCAGTATTTTATTCTTCCGAAAAAGTTTCATGGCAAGCACCCCTGATCAAAATATTTGTCCATCCTCATAAAAGTTTTACAATATGCTTTTTAATAATACGATATATGGTGAAAAGTTCATTTACATTACTCAATTTCCAAGATTTCATAAATGAATCATAAAGAACATCTCTAATAAAAATCCCTATTTAGTTACCATGAAATTTAATAAGTTCATTATTTTGGAACAGTAAAATCACCAACATACAACACGTTTGCGAAAAAAATGAACTTATCATTACTTTAACCGTTGGCCAGATTTCAGGTTATTACTATTTTTCTCACGCTGAGTATTAAATTCGGGGTAAAGGTTGCCTTTCATATCAATTTGCACCAGAATTATACCATATTAGCAATTTTGGTGCTCCCATTTTCTGTTAATGTTTTATCTTAACACTGTTATACCATACATATATAAAAATCCTGGCCCTCTTGGATTTCGGCATACTGGGGGAAATTAGATACCCAAACTCGAATGATGGGACAAAAATGACGTCGAGTTCAAGAAGGTATATGTTTGTAAATGCAGTGCACACACCATGTGATCGATTTGAATTCGCAGACTGTACGCTTAGCGTACGCAAATCTCGTTAGTCGTTCGATTAGAGATCGCTGTATGTGAGTTATGAAATGGTGATGGAGACGTTTTTAATTCGTTTTGATTCGCTGTCAGTACTTTCGATTCGGTTGAATTCACCCATACGGAATAAATTCGCTGGGAATGCTGTGCATATTTGGAATTTTTCAATTCGTTCGCGGTACGCAATGCCATTCGTCATAGTGTGACGGCGCCTTAACGCCCTTCTGCTTAGAGTATTTGCTAACGCCCTTCTGCCAGCCGGGCGACGCATTTATCATTTTGATTGCACTGTTAGCTCTGTTCAATCCAGTTCTGTAGTGATGCATTTAACATCTGTCCACACCGGATTTACCGTTTTTCTTGTAATTGTTTTGTAATCAGTGTCATGTTCCATGTGACTTATCTCTTACATACTTTTCGCGAAATAAAAAAAAACTGCATGAAACATTATTGTCAATATCTAACTTACTTCATCAGTGTTTGGCCATTCCCGTTGTATATTTAATATTTTCAGATTTCACAGACACGGTCTTCATACATAGCCAAAAGGCATGAGTAATTCTTTCGTGATTTGCGCAGAGGGGTACAAATGAGATTCCCTAACTTCTTTTCATGTGCCAACACCAAAATGCATGCTACCAGTAATATTAATTATTATTAATACAGGATGTATACTAATGCTTATCATTTCTTTCTAACATTAATGAAATATTTCTATGTATTTTCCTGTAACTCTGGTCGTCATTTTATTAATATTTTAACCGCGGAAAATATGGTGACTGAACTTCAAACAGATACATCAATAATATGATAAACAAAATGTCGAGGGAAAGAATAAAAATTCGCGAACTGAGCGAGTTTGTATCAGTCTCCAGATACCGTACAGGTATTCCATAGAACGATTCATAGTCTACCAACCATAGTATCGAAGGTAATTGAAATCTTATGTTATTATGCTAAATTCTTTGTTCTTTGATATATAGCATGAGTTTATCCCTTACATTCGATATTTCTTCAAATGTTTATGTCACAGTATATGTGTCTTGGTGAAATGTATTTTGGTTTCAGGTTGAACAATTGTGAAAGACGTATGCTGCTTCACAAATTAGAGTTTTTGTCACAGAATATTTTGTTCGGTCAGTAAAATAAATCCCCTGAAACCAATCTACGGGATTTGGCCAGGAGATTGGATCCCACGGAACCACCCTAACCCTAACCCTAACCCTAACCCTAACCCTAACCCTAGATTCGTTCCTGAGGAACCAATTGCGGGGCACAGATCCATTTTCTCGGATCCAGGAACAAAATTTCTGCGACACCAGCGACAATTTGTGTCGCAATAAGCGTATCTCAAGATATCAACCAAGGCCCCTTCCCCCCCCCAAAAAAAAAAGCAAAAACGAAATGCAAAAAAAAAAAATCTTTTTTAACAAGTTAAATGAGCCCATTCTGAGTTTTGAAATCCGCTTTTTCGTCCCTGAATGTGATTTTACTTTTACTTGTTTATTATTTGTTAAAGCCGTTTCCTTATCTTTTCTTCTCCTATTTTATATTGTTTTGCCCTGACGGGGCACGTCATACTGTACAAGGAATACGTTATTGGGAAAATTGTTTAACAATAGGAGCATATTTGTTCCTAAAAGGAGTTGACCTCTCAACTTAGTGTCCTCGTTGTGGCAAATATTACGCCCCTCATCCTATTGTCCTAATACCCCCGGAAAACTTTTTTGGAATGTTACTTGGCATTTCATATTCGAGTCGCTCGCAAAGTAATGCATAACTTTACGAACAGCTTTATGAAACAGGCTTCAGCTTGTTGTGTGACTTTCAATGGGTTCAATTTCTTTCATGGTTATGATTTTGATTTAACTCTTAACGTGCCAAAGTCACAGAGCTGCACCAGATAATACACATAAATCCCATATAGGTTTAAATCCTATGGCATGTTAAGAGTTAATCGTGATATAGACACATACTTCTTTCTCCTTAGGTAGATAAATTCAAGATAAATCCTTCTATAGTCTGAGTATACATTCTAGTCAGTACATACATTAGTTCAACTGCTTTAGTTCTTTGACTTCGCCAGTCATACCACTTGTCTTTAAAAGGGATCTAGAGTACTGGTTGATGATGGAAAATCTTTCATCAAAATTTCACTTTTCATTGGTTTTAGGTGAAAGTATATTAAATTTGCATTTTAATGTGAGACTGATTTACTCCATATACAATAAATAGTTGTACGAATGGCAGTTTGAACATGTGAAGTTTCCACCTAAGTACCCCTCATTTGCAAATTCAACAATTAGCATTGTCCCACATATTGATTTCTGTGTTAGTAATTTGTCAGCAGTAGGGATCGATGTAGAGGATTTATCAAAAACGAAGTGTTCTGTTGTTTTCAACTACTCTCTCCTGTACTATCAGGGGCGTAGGCAACGGGGGGATGGGGGTATGCATTCCCCCCCCCCCAGCTCACAAGGTGGGGGATGACATGTACAATCATCCCCCCCCCCAGGTTTCATGAAAAAATGTGTTTTTTATAATCATATTATTAATTTTGGTTATTACGATTATTATTATTATTATTATTATTATTATTATTATTATTATTATTATTATTATTATTATTATTATTATTATTATTATTATTATTATCATCATCATCATCACCATCATCATCATTATCATCATTATTATCCTCGTAGTGTCACCTTTATTCCCTCAGTACATACGTATTTCTGATCCCCTAAACAACTGCCTTCTGCTCTGTATGGGGTGGTGTCTAACAAGGGATGGTGTCTAACAAGGGATGTTTGTAATGGACAATGGTGTAAATCCTGGGCGGCCTGAGGGATATATCCCCTACTTTGGCGGAGGGAAGAATGGCCTGCACAATCATCCCCCCCCCCAATTTTCAAGGAAAATGATTTATACGCGGCTCTAGTGTTATCAGAGAGCCAAAATATGCTTATATAAACCCTAGAACTCCTACGATTCAGGGGGCTCCACCCCCTGACCCCTACAAATTATCACCGTGTTTTTAAATGGCCTGCTATACAAATTTCAGAATATAAATTTTATATACCTTTGGATGATGTGCCAAAAATCAACATGCATCCCACTTTCAAAAGGGGGGGGGTGGGTAATTATTGTTGACTGCCCACTACACAAATAATAGTGTCAGCAGAGAGTCAAAATACCCTCACGAAACTTCTAAAAGCCCTGAGCTTAATGGGGCTCTGCCCCCCTGACCCCCGACCAGGAACCTATAACAGGGATTTTAAAGCGAGCCCCTGGAATTCACCCGTCTGCCCAGGCAGCCCATCCCCCGCATTAAATAAAAGAGTTCCGTATTCCGCTTATATATCAAAGGTACGTTTTCATTTTCTTACGCACCCCTTAAAAAAACTATCGGATATTGGCGTGATGTGTATCTGCGTGTGCGTATGTGTCTGTATCTGTGTATTTGCACGCGCGCGTGTGCATGTGTGTGTGGTGTGTGTGTGTGTGTGTGTGTGTGTGTGTGTGTGTGTGTGTGTGTTTAATGCTTTTAAAACTTACAGAGGCATTATCTATGGCAAAATTTCATGGCCATGTTTCGCATGCGCGAAATAGCTGATTGACGTGTCATAGAAATAGCCAGCGATTCCATATTTAATGAGCGAAATTTGCAGCGGGTGGCGATTTTGTCTCAAATATCGTATTAATGGCCGTTACGCGTCTGCTATTAGAAAAAAGAAACCACATTGTATGTATATGCCTAGAAAATCAAAGAAACACATACAATATATATCTTGATATCACAGTAAGGTTGCTGTATTAGATCAACCAAACTTACGCTTTGTTGCAATAATATATTTCTTACCACGGCTCACACTTTTGCACGTCAACTATTTCCAATCACATGTATTATTTGATCAATCAACATTCGCACAGCAATGCAGCAATTATGACTGACCACTATAGGTTTCGACATTGAACGCAATTAAGTACATTACGTTCTAGAATCGTAATGGAAAAGCAATACACTGCTGCTTTCGTATTCTGCAATTATTCAATTATGCATTAAATCACCTTTTTATCTCACATTATTTTATTGCTGGAAAACAACAATAATGTCTTGAGCCTCCAAATTAATCAGGAAACGCAATCTGCACTGTTTGCCAATATAATTGTAAATATATCTGCCTACTTTCCACCACCAGAAATATGCGAGTAATTCCATCTTTTGATTTTCATTTACAGATGGCAATAATCAATGATTGCTTTTCGTGCTGCCATTGACATTTGTGTCGTGTGTGTGTGTGTGTGTGTTGTGCTGTGTGTGCCGAGTCACGGTGTTACTGACTTTATTTCACTTTCATCTGCAATCGTACATCATGTACTTTGATATAAATGATTTACGACTTCATTCATAATTACGTTCAAGTAATGATATTCGTTTCAGCGGTAAGCCTTTGGAAAGATGACCTTGCGAAATAGCACTCGTAATCGCTTGGCCTTTGACGCATTAGACATGTTAGATCATCGATATTGTTTTAATTACATGTGTATATGCGGCATGGATTTCGACGTACTGTGTATAATGGTAAGATATCAATTAACGTGATGAAATAATAACCTTTCGTGCTGTTATTAGCTGGAGAATGTTAATGTCCAATGCACTTTGTGGTTATAATATGGTATCAAAGATATGCTACATGATTCGATGTTTGGCGGTGATGGTGGCTTTTTCTTGTTATTTGATTGTATCCACATCACGTTACGTCAAGTTAATATGCATAATGTCAGTACTACACGCTGTCAATATGAGCTTAATAATTATTTCATACTCTCTTGTAGTGCAAATTAGTATCGTCTTTGGTAACTGAATATAAAATAGCAGAAAGTACTGTGATTCCATTCATGCACAAAGTTAACATTGTTTTGAATCGTGAGGGGTGTTTTGTTTCTTTGGGTTTTTATCAGTGCAATGGAAAATGGGACTAAATAAAACAGAAGAAATACAAAATACTCATATATTCGTATCTATGGTCGGTCTATAAAGTTGTAGCCCTACAACCAAATCTTAGGGAAAATTAATAAAAGACCGGTATACTCGTATATCAATAAAGCGATAACTGTAAAAAAAAATATTGAGTTGATTTTTTCCCCCATTTCACACGATGTTTTCAGTTTCCTTTCGAAGCGTAATAGAATGTACATACGAACTGTTATGTAGCACATTTAGGGCTTATGTTGTGTGAAAACAGTACAGTTGAATTTGCTTTGAGTTAAGTAACCATTGATATGGTTATTTCAGCAAGCATACCTCTAATTCTAGAAGACGCAGAAATGTCAATCAACACTGGTCGAATGAATAAAATACCACGTAACAGACACCACACTGACCACCATCAACTATAATTATTACAGTATCGAACAATAATAATTACGCCATTTTCTCCTATTCAATCCATTCAGACGCCATGGGTAATAATGTAAAGAATTGTATTTCTCGCGGGTCTGGCACCAGCAGTGATCGGTTTTCGGCTATCTGTCACCGGGGAAGTTGTCCGGTCGTCAGCTGTTGGTGGACTGATTGGGTTCGTTGCCCGTAAGTCTGTCTGCAAGTTCTTTTATTTACACTTCGATCGAGTCGACAAAGGAACAATTTGAAATTGTTTTCGTGGGAAAATTTTGGTAACGATGTATTTAAAGCAAATTTGTGTTTAACATTACATTAGAGACATTCTGAGAGGGTCAGGTCGGCCATTTGGCCGAGTAATGAGTCTTGTAGACAGTGTTATTGATTGAATCCTGGATTAAGACTCATCAAAGAGATTAAGTTCATATATTTGAAATCATTACAGCGTAACAAAACGTGTACATATTGACGTCTTGTATTGAAACCTATTTACGATTCATGACAATACTTTCCAGTTTAAATGTTAAGATGCTCGGTCTCTAATGTGCGTCTAACTGTCTATATGTGTATGTGTGTGTGTCTTTGTGTCTGTGTGTGTGCGTGCGTGTGTGCGAATGTTTGTGTGTGTATGTGTGTGTATGTATGTTTGTGTGTGTGCATGTGTGTGTGGTGTGTGTGTGTGTGTGTGTGTGTGTGTGTGTGTATGTGTGTATGTATGTTGTGTGTGTGTGTGTGTGTGTGTGTGTGTGTGTGTGTGTGTGTGTGTGTGTGTGTTGTGTGTGTGTGTGTGTGTGTGTGTGTGTGTGTGTGTGTGTGTGTGTGTGTGTGTGTGTGTGTGTGTGTGTGTGTGTGTGTGTGTGTGTGTGTGTCTGCCTGTCTGTATATAACCGTATTTACTGACCATATCCATGTATAAACCGCAAAACATTGTAGCTCACTTAATTGACTTCCAACTTAACAAACACAGCACACCAACAGTACTTTCTTCCGTCACCGTTTATTTGCTTATTATCAATAATCGACTAAAAAAAATGATATCCCGCTGCATTTAGTAGGTTTAATGATGTGTTGTTGTTTTTTACATAAAAAGTAAATATACTAGGTCTATATTGATATACGTCTATTGTACATTCCCCTCATAGTCGTTCAATATTGTCGTAAGATCAGAACACAACGGCGCCATCTACGTTCGTTTGAGTGCCACTTCTCGGCAACCATGTCGGCTTACAACCAGAAAGGCGCTTAAAACTTTTAAAAGCCTGTAGCATTAACGCCCTTTTGACGAGATTTAAATTGCTACCTATGATAATTGCATTACCCCCTTTTTTATTTCATTTAAGTCAATCACTCGATTTAGTGGCCATGGACCATTTAGTTCTTCACACCGCTCAAACTGTATCCTAATACAACGTCAGTAACATCATTCTCAGATGCTCGTTACCACCATTATATTGTTAACGGATTCTTTATAGCGGTTTGTTAAGCCTGGTGGTGTTAACTTAGTCTCCAATGGTTTAATAGCTTTGTCCAAGGCATACTGAACTAATTAACACCCATATCAAACAGTTATCGCTATCGCTATTGTGACAAATTTGGAAAACCTTTACTAATCCTTTTAGAGTGTACCTATGCATGTAATAGGCTCTCACCATCGATTACACCCCCACTCTACCACCTTTCATAATCCTCCTCTCGCACACCCGTGCGGGCATCTTTTTCGTTGATCTCACCAAAGTTTTACTTGCATCTCATTTTTGTTCTCCTCTACCCCCAGACCACTCTTCTTTTCAGTGCCCATCTGTCGACCACGCCCCCCATCCGACAACCCCCTCTAATCTGACCACGCCCTTCCGTTCCGATCTGACCACGCCCCTATTCCGACCCGACAACCCCCTCTAATCTGACCTCGCCCTTCCGTTCCGATCCGACCACGCCCCTATTCCGACCCGACAACCCCCTCTAATCTGACCACGCTCTTCCGTTCTGATCCGACCACGACCCCTACTCCAATCCAACCAGGCCCCCCCCCCTTTCCGATTCGACACCCCTCCAATCTGACCACGCATCTTCTCAAGTTTGCCACAACAAGTACTGTTATTCCATCTTTTCGCTGGCTCTCTCTTCAACCATCTCATGCTACAGATAACTGTAGACGCCCTCTTTCGTCTCAACTGACAAACTTGGGACACCGTCCACACAATGTAACATCACCAGTTTTGTTGTGGGATTTTGTTTTAGTGCTTTCTTTTTCTCTTTGTATTCTGCATATCACTACATTATGTATTATTACATGCATGTTCATGTAATTTAAGAATGGTTCTTATAATCTCTGTTAGAGTGTTCTGACAGTGAACCTTTAACTTGAATGTGAATGTTAACAACACTGCTAGGTTTATCTGATAACGCAGATTCGTGTGTAACAAAATACCCTAGTTTTTGCAGTGTAGCCGCCTCTCGTCCATTCTCTATGAATATTAAAACGAGACCTACTATGACCTCTTACAAACGCACCTCTCTCTTTTCATTTTTGATTTGGGGGAAAGAGTTTGTAGGCCTATATTCATTCCCGTGTATGTACCAACAGTACAAAATAATTCAATCGTGTCATAATCATATTGTGTGTAACCGTAACGCGTAACAATGTCAATTATGCCAAACGCGCAAAGAAAAATAAGAGTTACCTATATTGCAATCGTCACCTAAAGGGTAATGTCTTAAATGAGAAGGCGCAGCAACTAACATGGATAAGTAAGAAAATATTGAGTTCTTGCCACCAATCAAGATTGCACGTGCACCGCGGGAGCTGACCATGCGTGAACCAATGCATGCACGCGACGTGTGTTAGCCGCACCGTGGTGAATATGCACTGTTTGAATTGATAATTGCTCCTCCCCCTATAACTGTTTCTGCAAGTTTTGTCTAGGGTAAAACTTCACAAGACTACAGATAAACACAAATTACTAATTTATAGGGCCTTGACGCGGAGGCGTGAGTATCACACAGTACCCTTATTTTAGGCTGTTTTTTGTCACCATGTACTATAATTCTCACATACTCACAATGTCATTTTTTTCTTAACTTATGCGCTGTTCAGTTGCTGGCGCCTTCTCCTTTATATAGCCAATGTAATTTTGTCGATGTGACAGTCACGATCTATCCGCCCGACAAAAAATGATCAGGGCGTTTGTACTTGTACCTTATGGCCTATTGCGGTATTACCACAATGGGCAATCATTCCGTGCTGACCAGCAAAAGAATGTTATATCGCCTGAGGCACACTTCTAAACATGGGGTTCGGACTTACATTGCCGGTGCGATAGATTTCACCGTTACAATTGCCGCCTTTATTCGGATAATCTTAACGGCTAATAGCGGAGAAGGTCTGTTTCTAATTGGATTGCGTTTTCCAAAAGCCGATCGATCTAAGGATGTACGTTTACGGTCTAAGAGTCCGTTGACCTGGTTGCCTCACAGCGGTCGCGGGTATTGTGGGATGCGCGAGGTCAAATTTACTTCATCAACGCACGCGCGCTGCAGCCAGGGGTCATGTTATTCGATCATGTGGTTTTGATTTATTTTCCGATTTCCTCACCGGCACAAGACGGGATAATAGCGGAGAAGGTCTGTTCTATTGGGCTCCTTTCTCCGCCTAAAAGACGCGAATATAATGCGGAAGAAGAGCTTCTGTTTTATTGAGTCTTCGGTAATCTTTCTCCGCCTATTATCCTTGCCCAAAAGCAGCGATAACTTATACCGGCGAAACTTTCTCCGCTAAAAAGACGGATAATGGGGAGAGGTCTGTTTTATTTGAGATCTCTCCTCCATTAGCCGGTTGCTATCCAGAAATACCTTCAATAGAAAACCACGCTGATAGTCTATGTTACATTTCAAATCATCGTCCAAGTCAAAATTCGTCAAGACGTCCTTCTTCGAGTTCATTGCAAGTCTAGTATCATCTCGGAACAAATTCTGGGTCTGTTCCTCCTCACTCCTTCCTCTCTACGAGTGCATGTCGTTCCATCGTGTTATCCATCTCGAGCGACATCGAGAGGATGCATGGCGTCTTCGGCCATTCGGTGTCAGGGACTTCGTCGACGCGATGGGAACGGTGGGTACTTGACCTTACCGCGGGTAGCATGCTGGCCGGGTGATGTTTAGCACAGTACAGAGGATTATGTCGTAGGCAGGATCCGGAGTCTCCCCAGCAGATTACTGACATTGCGTTGATTTAGTGGCTGCCCCAATTAAAAAGAAAACACAGCGTGTGTAAAAAAAATGCAGTGAAAGCCCGCCTCTTTGGCAATTAGAAATTCTGGTGTGACATAGATGGTTAAGTTAACGTCGAGGGGCAAAGTCTAGCTTTCAAAATGTCATTTGTTTTCCGTTCAGTTGCATTTTTTAAATCCTGAGATGATGTTTAAGTTCAAACAATGAAAGGAGAAAATCACAAATGCTGGCCACTTATCACCGCCTCTCTCCTGTAAAAGTGATCATAATTTCGATTATACTTTTATGTTGTTAACTACACATGTCTAGAGATGAAACAACTGAACAGAACAACAAACATTTGATAGGCTTGCGAGCTTTGCTCTTTTATTTGACACTGTAAGCCACATGTCAAGCAATATTTCATTAGGCGTTACTAGTCAACGAGGGCGTTTTTCACTTGCAATTTCTTGAGACATGTTATAGTGAATCAATAACATTACACCGATGCCTAGTATATGTACTCGCCAAAATTGTGCATTTTGGGGGACGATGTTGAGTTAATTTAAGGTCTATTAAACACCACTATCATATTCCAAGAGGTTCAAATCAACTGACATTCAAAGAAACTGAATACTTGACAATATGACTTAGGCCCTACTGCCCTACACTGCTCTGGCAAAATGCAGGCAGTGGGCCAAAGTGTAATTTCTATAAATTGATTTGGCTGACATTCACATTGGCATCTATGATAATTTCGCAACACTTTTAATTTAAAGCCCAAGTTTAGTTTTGGGGATTATTTTTTTATTTGAAAGCTTCTGTGCCCAAAGGTCAATTATCACACAATAACAGATTCTGAATATCTTTTTTTAAATCAATTAAAATTGGAAAAATCTCGTGGAACCCGAGTTACGCGGTACCCCAAACCTTTCGACTAATATTTACATTATAGCATCAAAGGGTTATAGGTGTTAAGGGATTAATCCGAGAGTTCTACCTCAATCAGAAGAACACGACCTGCTCTTTCTAATGAGGTGTAATTCGGATAGCTTAACACTTATCTAACCCTTTTGGTGTTATAATGTTAAATATAGTCGAATTTTGGGGTGCACGAACTCTCGAGTCCCCCCCCCCCCCCTAGATTTTTACATTAATAATTTTTTTTTAAAACGAGAATTCAGAATACTGTTATTGGTGTATATGACTTTGGGCATAAAGCTTTTCAATATAAAAAAAATCTCTCCCACAAACATAAACTTAGGCTTTAACGTATCTCTCAATAAATGAGATTTCTCCACCAAATTTTGCTTGAGTATTACATTATGCCTTAAAGGATGTTTTAAAAACACCAATAACTTAAATTTGAGTGATTCGTCACTTAGGAGCAGAATTAT
>JZLH01S0630019.1:70458-88628 GCA_001188425.1 Eucidaris tribuloides | reverse complement strand
CTGTACATCTGTCACTGCTGAATTTGTTTCTCGCAACCTCTCCAATCCTACCTCCTAGTATTTTCGATCATTTATCAAGGCTGTTTTTCAACTCACCAATTATTAATAATCTCAAAGGCAACGCTGAAAGTCGATATCATAATATCCTAATAAATGTATAGTTCACGAATGGCTAGACATGCAGGAATGCCCGGAACGTGTTTTGTTATTTAAATCGTCCGCCGTGACGTCACGGCTTAATTACTCACCCGATTGCATTGATCGATTACGATCGGACATCTTGCTCTAGTCTGATTTCCAAACGTATCATTGATAAGAAAGGTATAAAACTACTATCTTTTCGGTGAACTGCTTTGACTAAGACCAGCGTCTTGACGTACTATCTGTGCAAAGGCAGAGTTAGTGTACTCTAGAGGTAGAAGAAACCGGAGAGTGAGAATACTCTGAAGGACAATAAAGAAGTATGGTTTGGAACCGAGACTACTCTTGCTCCTCCAACATGCAGCGCAGCTTCTCCGTCGATATGGATGTTGCACGCATCATCGACTAACTGCGTAGCGGTCGCACGCGCACAGTACGGGTCCGCGAGTGCAGTGAGCTTGCCTTGATGATGTATCATATCTTTGTATGTACGTGTGCCAGATGGAGCGTGTATGGTTCTAAATTGGCGCAGGCATATATTATGTTCATTGATGTGTGAGTTCATACAACGTAAGCTTAGCAACTGGAAGTCAGTGGAGATAAAGGTACAGAAATCCTCATCAAGGGGGAAAAAAATCGCTTCAATTCTAAGCTGTGACAGATTTCGAAAGCCATTATCTACCATGCTTACGCACAGACTACCAATCTGTGAACACTGGATTGGTGGTGGATTTTACGTGCTAAAGCCGACTGGGGCGGTTTGTGTTAGCATTTCCCACGGCGAGTTACGGGCGTAGCGTATCTTGGGATCGCCGCCAAATGATTTCAGCCAAGATGGAGTATTCTTTTGTCGCGATCAGTGGGGGAGAGAGAAATGTGTGTTGTGCCAGGTTTTCGTAGACGCAAATTTGTGGTGATCGAGGAAAAGAGAGAAAATAATGAGGTAGGTGTGCAGGCTGTTGGATAAGTATCGGACGGTAAAATACCGGCGATGTCATTGTGAGAGCTTTCTAAACTCGCAAAGCCAACCAGAAAGGAAAAGGATTATACGCGACTTGTGCTCCGTTTCAATTGACGTTCTTGGAATTAAAGCGACGTACGTTATGATTTGCTTACTGAACACGGATGAGCAGCGCTCTTGTGATTCTTATTATGCGACTTAACGATTGTGAATTTAAGCGGATCGCTTTTACAAGTGGGGACAAATACCCATGTATGGTCGGCAAACAATTCAGGTTATTGTTACCCTAGCCGGGTATTCGCGGTAAGTAAATAGTTCAGGCCCTGAATTGGTGCTTCAAACCAAAGCCTGAAAAATATTTTGAGAGGCGTACTCATTCTGTTCAAATACATTGGGTGGGAAAATCACAGCCTCAGTTTTTTGACAGCAAAACAAAAACACTTGCTTTGTCATATTGGGCCTGTGTGTCTTGTGTGTAAAGAAAAGGTTGAGATTGAGTTGATTTGTGCACAGAATAATAAATTTAAAAGTAAAATTAAATAAGAAATCATTATATTCAGCCATGTATAAATGATTTTTGCTTAGTATTGAAAACAAACGCTTCCGTTGCTTGCTTTAGTTTTGATTTGACCGCCAAATTTTTAAAATTTAAAGGGGCTGAACATTCACATCAAAACATTAGCGTTATCTTAAGTTTGGTGTCTGCAGCTGTTGCACTCAAACAATTGCATTTTTTTTTCTAAAGTCAAAAACTTGAAGTGTACCTTTTTTTCTGTAAAGGGATAACTTCACCGCCACCCTGTTTTCCAAAATCGATTTGATTGAGCGGTGGGGTTTGAACCCCGTTTGGAGTCGCTCGCACACGAGAGGGGCCCGCCCGTGGTCAGGAGGCCCCAAGCCTAAACCGCTTGTGCAACAACAAGGCAAAATGGAGGCTGCTATGGCGGGATTAGAGACGCAGGGGAACCCGTACCCCGCCTCGAGACATTATGGACGATCAATGTCGCATACCCCAAGCGGGGGTAGTATCGCCGCGGGCATGAGCAACTGCAGGTCGTTGCCGCGACTTCTCGAACAAGGGGACGACAGTAGCGATAGCGGCGACGATTTGGCGAGCGAGGACTCGGGTTGGGAACGCGTCGTGATAAACGTGAGCGGTTTACACTACGAGACTCATCTCAAGACTCTCAATCAGTTTCCGAACACTTTACTCGGGGATCCCGAGCGTAGGATACGATACTTTGACCCCATCCGGAACGAATACTTCTTCGATCGCAACCGGCCGAGCTTTGACGCCATTTTGTACTACTATCAGAGCGGCGGGAGGCTACGGAGACCGGTTAACGTGCCCATAGACGTCTTCACCGAGGAAATTAAGTTCTATGAACTCGGCGACGATGCCTTAGCGAAATACAGGGAAGACGAAGGGTTCATTCAGGATGAGGAAAAAGTATTGCCTCGAAATCTGTTTCAACAAAAAATGTGGCTTCTTTTCGAATATCCCGAATCTTCGAGACTAGCTCGTGTCGTAGCTGTCATATCGGTAACCGTAATCCTAATATCTATTTTAATATTCTGTATGGAGACAATGCCCGAGTTCAAAGAGGAGAGAACGCCGAGCGAGAACGGCCAAGGAGTCGCCCCGTGTGGAGAGGCTATCGCGACGACGGTACCCACATTTACACAGGCAGGAAATGGAACGTTGGCTACGGAAGCAGGTGCTGCCGCTAATAGCAATCTGGCGGCATACTTCCGCCACCCGTTCTTCATCATCGAGACCTGCTGTATCGTTTGGTTCACGTTTGAGTTTTTCGTTCGCTTCATTTCCAGCCCCAGTAAACTGCAATTTCTAAAGAACGTGATGAATGTCATAGATCTTATAGCAATACTTCCTTACTTCATTCAAGTGGGTACCATGATCGCGCAGTCCTCCACAGACACCAACAGCCAGGCTATGTCGTTGGCCATCCTTCGTGTTATCCGACTTGTTCGCGTCTTCAGAATTTTCAAACTCTCTAGACATTCGAGGGGGCTTCAAATTCTTGGCCGGACTCTAAAGGCCAGTATGAGAGAACTTGGCCTTCTTATATTCTTCCTCTGTATTGGTGTTGTTCTCTATTCCAGTGCGGTGTACTTCGCCGATGCAGACAGCATCGGCGAAAACGGGGAACCCGTCTTCAAGAGTATCCCCGACGCGTTTTGGTGGGCTGTAGTAACCATGACAACCGTAGGGTACGGCGATATGAAGCCGAAAAGTACCGGTGCTAAAATCGTGGGGTCGCTGTGCGCGATAACGGGCGTGCTGACGATCGCGCTTCCCGTCCCCGTAATCGTGTCCAATTTCAATTATTTCTATCATCGAGAGGCAGACAGTGAAGATTCGTCAAACTACTCGCACGTGCCGAGCTGTCCGTTCCAGCAAGCGCCCTCTATTGAGAACAAAAGTGAAGGTAATAGCGAGTTGGATTCAAATGATTTTGTGGAGATGGAAGAAGGTTTACTAGACGTAGGGACGAGTAGGAAATCCAATCACAATGGAAATTCAAAATCCAATAACATCCAAGGAAACTGTATTCGAAATAATAACCTAAATTCATTGAGCATAGAAACAGATGTCTGACAGAGAAAAAAAATTGTATGATATTCCATGAAACATCCATGAAATTGTGCATTAAAATACAGTATACTAGGCCATTTTTATGCAACTGATCACACACGCTATACTTTTTCTAGCCTGATCAAATTGTGGAAACTTTGTATTGATTTTGAAAACATACAGCACAAAATTATGCAAGCATCTTTTGCCTGGCTATATGGAGTTTATAATTTGTCCTGGTGGACAAACAAAACAAAAAAGCAAAAGAAAAAAATGGAAATAAAATCTACTTCTAATCAATAAAGTCAAACTTAAATTGGCAAGGGGTGAGCCAGAAACCAAATGTCCCAAATTTTGATCTTATTGTCATCCCTATATGGCACTCAAAACAGTCTGTTGATTTGCATCAATTTCATCAAATAACCCAGTTATAATCGCCCTGAATATAGGCCTACTTAAGATTTAAGTGATAATTGTGCCTTTGTACAGTAGAAGCTATTGACTGGTCGGTCTCTGTGTAGCCCCACCCCATTTTAATAGTCTAGTCTCAACCCATCCCGACCAGCTACCACTAGTTTCTCGTCCTAGATTCAATCATGTAGTAATATGCCATGTCTGTGGTTGTCAATTTGGCTATACTGTAGATACAAAGTTTCCAGAATTTATGAAGAGTGCAATACTTCAATGAAGGGTTGGCAATTTTATTTGTTTCCATTTTTTTATTTTTATTAAAAAAAAAAATCACATACATTGTATCACATCAGATTTTAAAAAAATAGTTATTGTTATTATTTTTTATTTTATTTTACCAACCTGAACATTGCCCCCATACATTAAGTTTGAACACTTACTGTACATCACTTGCACAAATGAAAATTAAAATTACAGACAAAATTAAGTAGGTAGCTTTCTACAGCGTATGACTGTGCAGCACCGTACATGTAGAGCCATAGATATCGTACACAATGAAAGATTAAAGGTTTACAATGTTTACAACCATCTTGCAAAAAATGAAATTACAACTAAAGATGAAACCAAAACATAGAGAGAATGAGAAACTGACTTATTCTAAAATGAAACAAACTAAAGTGCATTTTTGTTATATTGTGGTCATTATTTGTACACTGTGTATGTCAATGTGCATTGTTAAAATGGTTTCACGTACATTTCCTACCATGCTTCCCTGAAAATATGACAAACATTTAAAATATGTCAAACATTTCATGTAAATACAAAATGAATTGTACAGATCTGTAAAGTACTATACAAAATATACACATCAGGTATGCAGGTATCCATAAACATAATTATCCAGTGGTTATTTATACAAGTATTTCAAAATTGTAAAGTTATAAACATGTAGAAATTGTATATCTGCAACTATTGTATTCATGTGTAATATAAAATATATTTATAAATTACATTTTTATCATTTTTATAATATTGAATGATAGGTACTCTGCAGCTTGCTCTATGCAGACTCGAAGCGCGTTGGAAGATATATGTACACATGTTAAATGAGCACTACAATATTGAAGCTTTGTAGTTAGACATTGAATACTACTCTACACTGTTTCTATCTGTCTCAAAGTTGAAACATCGTAGGGAAAAATATGTAAAATGTTTAGTTGGTGTTAAAACAAAATTACATTATATGTATCTACTGCAGTACTCTTCTTTCTGTGTGTGTTTTATCTGTCTATTTCAAATCATCTTTACATTTTTTTCCTCATTATTTGTAAAACATGCAATCATCTTTAATAAATTTTGTGAATATTCCTATATCCAACTGGTACACCTTGGCATATTTATGAAAGCTAACATACAACAATGTATCATCTTGAAAGTTGTAAAGCCAGTATAAGTTGCTCAGCTTGCTTGCTAACAATTCACAGAATAATAGGTAAAAGTATCCCATTCTCCACAATAGCGCTTTGATCTAGATAAGGTGAATAGGCCAATTTAAAACAGGTTTGAAATAGGAGAAAAACAATATTTCCACAAGATTTTAGTGGATAAATACAGAAATTACTGAAGGCTATTAAAGTTGAAAGTGTAGATTTCATATTTCGAAAGGCATTGCAGGACTATACTCAGGGCTCCACATTAACTTTTTTCGTGCTTGCCCTCACATGTAGTTCGGGCAAGTGAAATTATCACTTTCAGATTATTACTTGCCTGAACGAAAAATTTACTTGCCCGAAAATAAACAATACACAACACAAAAACATTGAATATTTTTTTTGCTGATTTTAAAACAATAAGGCTTTTTACATGTATATCATTGGACATTTGATATATTTTAGTTCTGGGAGTTTGTAAAAGGTGTGATTTATGAAGTTCAAGAGGCATAAAATTAAATACAGTGTATAATGAAATAATTAATGTTGCAATTTAACTTAACACAAAATTTTGAAAATTCTGAAAATCCCATAGAGTTAACCGTTCCTGTAGCCAACGGGTTAACTTTGTTTTGTTTTTCTTTCATTGCTGAAACATTAAACTTACATGTAGAACTACAACAGGTTTTCTTTGCCCTTCAAATTGTTGTTCAATACAAGGAAAGTACTTTTGCCCCCCCCCCATACCCCTACCTTTCTGAGGCCCTCATTTTTATCTCATATTTATAATTTATTTACTGGAAAAAAATATCTTAGTGAGACATGCATGATCAAATTAATTTCTGTTTTCTTTGCACTTCAAATTGTTGATCAACATGTGCCCCCCCCCTTAACCCCCATCCCCCACCTAGTTGTAGGAATTCTGGCTTTAGTTTACCACTAAAACGTAACATATCCTGACCCAGAAAAATGTACTTCTACACAGCCATGACTGTTACTAGCACCTGCAGGTCTGATTATCTACATTGACTTTGATATTAGAGGGATCTCTGTGAAAGCAGTTAGTATATTTTCATTACTTTGTGTATATTTTGTTTATGATAATCTGGATGAAAACGTAAATTTATTTTTAGTTTTTTTATCCCAATTGATCAACTTAACAGCTGGTTTTGAAAGCCCTTAATGTGCTTGATTATTACAGAAATATTGTAGTTATAATCAAAGATGTGGGACAATTTGCTTAGATGTACTACAGCGATTATCTCTCATTGATCAGAGTATAATATTGGAATGGAAAGCATAACAAAATCCTTGAATGTAATCTGATGCACTGCCACAATTTGATAAAAGTAAAACGCACTTCAAATACCTACTCTTTAATATCTTATTAAAAACAGTAATGTGTAATTACAGTGCAATATACCATTTAAAATGAGGAAAATAGAAGTCATTCATTCATTTTTTTAAATTATTTATTCATTCATTTATTCATTTTATTTTTCATTTCCAAATATAACAAAAATATAACAAAATGCAAGGAAAGGCTTGACATAATTTAAACTACAACACAGAAAGAGAATATAATGTAAACAAGTTATAATAATCAAAGTTATAAATTTATCCATACGTAAACTCTTTCACATAATTTTGGGGGAGAATTTCCCAAATGGAACCTATCAGAAAATATTGTTACTTTCAATTTGAAAATTGAAAAAAATTAACTCAGTGAAATAAATGCACCTTCTTAAAGTGATTTGATTTCTAAGCAAGGAATTTTTTTTTTTTTGCACAGCAGCTAAAGGGTTAAAGGACATTTGTTATAATGGGTATGCACTTAGCACAGTAGATGTCATAGTACAGTGTATAAATATAATGCCAGCAAAAAATGACAAGTAGGTATTTAACATTCAAGGATGGAACAATAAGTGAAATATTGAAAGTAGAAAAAAAATGCCCAACACCCACACATATCTGATAGTGATGGCAATACTTTGCCGAGCGGTTAGCCTTAATTTGCAAATTGCCCAGATAACGGACTACCACTGGCATAACGATCAAATACCTCGGCCTGCATGAGTGGCGGTGCACTGAAAAAGTAAACGCATTGTGGGTAGTAAAATTGCAGAATGTACGTGAATGTCAACAAACTTGTGCACTGAATAATTTTGAAGAGCTCTCAGTTTGTACTTGTAGTAGGATTGTATGCATTTGTCTGAGCAGTGTTATTACAGGGCAAATATAAATCTGTGCTGTAGTTGGGTATACAATGTGCATAATGTAGAACTGTGTTTTTGACAAAAAAGGGCATCTTGTATTGTCTATGTCAGGGCTCCACACTAACTTTTTTCCTACTTGCCCTTTGGGCAAGTAAAAATATCACTTTTAGATTTTTACTTGCCCGAATAAAAAATTCACTTGCCCGAAAATAAACAAATCAATCAAACACAGTAAAATGATCTTTCACTAATTTTAACCAACAATGCCCTTGTACAGAATTGGATGTTTGTTATTTTAATTTTGGAGGTGGCAGAATGTGTGATTTATGAATTCAAAGATTTATAACATTGAGTGCAATGAACAAAATAATGATGAAATTTGTTATTTTAAGTTAACTGAACACAAAATTTATTTTGTTCAAGTTTATTTTGGTAAGATTTTTATATTTTGCTCAATTCATGATCACAATTTTACTTGCCCAATCGGGCAAGTAAATTTTAACATGTAGTTTTACTTGCCCGACATGAAATTTTACTTGCCCCGGGCAACCGGGCAAGTGCTAGTGTCGAGCCCTGTCTATGTACTGATTCCAGGCAGAAGCAAAAAATATAATGTTCACTATAAATGGGCTACATGTAATTTCAACTCGGATGTAGTGCATGATGCTAGTACTGAAGCTGCTGAAAATTGAGGGATTTTATCTTTTGCAATTTTAAAGGATTGCTGATTTGAGAGCCCAAAAATGCCTCAAGATTAAGAACCAAACTAGTTGAAACACATACCAATGTATACACCAGCTGGAGTGTGTCTCCTGGCTGGAAGGATTTGTCTTGAATTTGGTTACAAAACAACAACAACCTCCCCCCCCCCAAAAAAAACCACGTTGTTCATTTACCAGTATTTGATGATTATGGTGCCCTGATAGAAATTTATCCCATACAAACCCACACAACAAATCCACCTGTCACAAAGTACTGATGGTGATTGTTTGAACAGTAATAAATAATTGACCGTGAAATTCAGACAGCAGAAGCTTTGAACAACATACTTGATTCTAGAGTAGTTTTTGCCAAAAGTAAGGACTTGTTCTAATCCTTCTATTTCCCTGTAAGGGGCTATTTTATTAATAATTTTTCAGACTAAATCATACTCATCCTCTGTGTATACATAATTTCGTATGTCAACATTCCAGGCATATATTTGTTGCATACTTATTCTACATAAATCACACAAATAAGGGTCCTTACTAATCAGCACTTGTTTATGCTGGCTGCTTATGAAGTCTGTATGCAATCATTCGAAGGCAGTGTACTTACAGTTTTTGTCAATCTGACAATTTGAAAAAAAAAATCTTTATTCTGTAATAAAGAATAGCATTAAAACATGTACCATCAGCAAAGAATACCAAACCTACAGAAACTTGTGTAGACTGTCATATTGTGATTTGTTTTCAGTGATCTGCGAGCACTTTGTACAGGCCCCCTACAGGGTATATTTCCTATAGCAAAGTGTTGGAGACCACCTGAATTTCTTTTTTGATCAATTTCTCAAAAAAAACCCCATACATTTCAGAATGTTTTTTTATTTTGGGGGCATTAATAAAACACTGGAGTTTTATCTAAAATTCCAAAACAACAATTTATTAAAAAAAATGAAAAATCATTGTTCTCCATTTACTAAAAGGAATACACTGCTTTTAACTATTTTTGCAACATGAATCTTTCAAAGGAAGTGACAGGATTGGACACAATCCTCAATTTAGGACATAATGCTACTGGAATTGCTCAACTCCATTACTCCTAAACATTTCCTCCTTGATGTAAAATTATTATCAGAAAATGCTGTCATGGTTAAATTTGTTGTGTTGCTCTCGATGGGTTCATTTTTTATCAGGGTCATTGTCATACTGTACATTGTACATATTTCAATATTGGTAATTAAATGCTTGTTCCTCCTCAAGTAAACTGTGTAAACATATCTCCCAAACAAATCCTTCCAGCCCAAACTCTAGCGAACTGGTGCATACATTGGTTTGCATCGAGTCCTTCAACTCATTATTTTGGTTCTTGAGGTACTATTTTTGTTGACTTCTTCCAAAGTTGTGTCACTACCCTTTAAATCCCCATTTGAATAATAATCTACAGTTGTAAGATCGCTTTGTGTGTATCTCGTCCTGTACATGTAAGTTTTCCCCATGGAATGATGTTCAGTTATAGGCATTCAGACAATGGTAGAGGATTCACTCAAGAAAAAGCTTCAATGTGCATGAAAAGCACCCATTATAATTCTCCTCAAGGAAAATTAGGGAATTGTCTTCTTGAATGAGCTTTCTCACAGGGTCAAAGGTCAGTGTATGTTGTACATGTACATGTATGTGGCATGGTTTTGTACTGCAAAACTTGTTTTTCTCGAAGGATGAAGTGTATGAATGTAGTTTATTGAACTGCCTTAGGCTTACCAATTGTAAGAAATAATGTTGTGAGACAACTTTTTAGTCTGCTCCTAAATACACCAGGGAAAATACATTGGAAAACATTTAATTGTTTGGGGCCCTAGTCTGGCTTCCAGTTTGTGTGTTTTTTAGATTAATTAACCCATCTTATATTGATAAGAAATGTACTATCTTCATTCAACTGCTTTGACTAAGACTAACTAGTGTGGAGGTAGAAAAGTCTGAGAGTGAGTGTGCTCTGGGGTAGAAAAAGTTGCACGGTCTGGAACCAAGACTAAGTTGTCCCTAAAACATATCCATCTATTATAGTCAAATTTATTAATATGCTTTTCTTGATTTTTTTGTGATTCCCCCTTTTTAGGATGAACTTACATGTAGATAGAGTTTGCTTTCATGTATTTTGTTTAAAATGCAATTTATTATCAAAACGTCGCATTGGAGGAAAAGAAAGAAAGTTAGATAGTTTTTGCTTCCATGTATTTTGTTTAAAATGCAATTTATTATCAAAACGTAGCAATGGAGGAAAAGAAAGTAAGGGGAAGAAAAATGAAGGAAAGAAGAAAGGAATGAATATGATAAAGGAAGAATGAATAAAAAAAAATGCAGAAAAAAAGAAGGGGTTTGAGAAAGAAGGAAAAAATAAAGAAAAGAAAGGAAGAAAAAAGGAAATGAAAGAGAAAAAAAGAATGTAGGAATTTAAAAAGAACTAAATAAATGCAGAAAGAAGGGAAGTAAAAGTTTAAGAAAGAAGGAATGGAAGGAAAGAAAGGAAGAAAAGGGAAAGAAAAGAAATAAAAGAAGAAGAAAGAAGGAATGGAAAAGAGGAAAATTAAAGGAAGAAGAAAGAATGAAAGGTAGGAGGGAAGAAAAAGAATGGATATGCTTGACTTCTGAATTGTCCTGCATTTGTTTGAAAGACATTACTGTACAGCGTGTATCAAAAAAAAGTAGACACTCCGAAAAAAATTTATTACGCAAATATTTCATGATCTAGAGATTATTTTTTGATATGAATATTTTACCTTGGACCTAAGCTATCTGATGACACTATTGGTATTGAAAGAATTTCACGCATGAGTGAGCACAGGTCACTTTTGTCCAATAGGCCAAAAATGCATTTGCGCACAGAATTGTGTTCTTATAGTCAATGTTTAATGCTTCACAGACCGGTGCTGCAGAAGCTCTCATCTGATGTGCACAAGGATTGAATCCTCAGCATGCTCAGAGAAGATGTATTATCAATTTTGGGACAAAAAAAAGACAAAAATGAAGCAATGATTCAGAAGTACCCCCCTAAAAAAGGAGAAAATGTCATGTTTGCAGATGAACGTGTGAAACTGAAGAAAATGCATTTTCTTGTTTTTTGAGGGGTAGGGTGGTTGTATCTGAATCATGCTTCATTTTGCTACATTCTAAATCCTCAGCATGCTCGTAGAAGAGCTTATATCAATTCTGTGACAAGAAAGACAAAATAAAGCAATAATTCAGATACAATTACCAACCCTAAATGCATTTTTTTTTAAATTCACAGTTCATCTTGCAAACATGACATTCTCTTCTTTTTATGGGGGTATATCTGAATCAGTGCTTCATTTTTGTTTTTGTCTTTTTTGTCACAAAATTGATATTAGCTCTTCTCTGAGCGTGCTGAGGATTCAATCCTTGTGCACATCAGTTGAAGCTTCTGCAGCACCGGTCTGTGAGGCATTAAACATTGATTATAAGAACACAATTCTGTGCGCAAATGCATTTTTAACCGGTTGCACAAAAGCGGGTTGTGCTCACTCATGCGTAAAATACTTTCAATACCAACTGTGTCATCAGATAGCTTAGGTCCAAGGTAAAATATTCATATCAAAAAATAATCTCAAAATCACGAAAACAATTTTTAATAATTTTTTTTCTAAGCGTCTACTTTTTTTGGATACACGCTGTATAGTGTAATGTGCAACAGTGCATAGTACTACAGTCTACAGTGCAATGCTACAGTAGTTGATACTTGAACGAAAGAAAGAACAAAACATGAAGGAGGAAAGAAGGAAAGAAATAAAACAATAATGAAGTGTATTAGAGAAGAAAAAGGAAAGCATCAACACTGGTAGATATGTGCTGGATTGTCTTCCCAAATGTATTGTGTACATGTATCATAGACACTGATAACGCAAACAGTACTTACAGCAGGACCTACCATTCACTTCTGTTACGTTCTGTTGTCGGCAGAGCTAATGTTACTTTAGGAATTTAGAAAATGCCATCAGAGTAGATGCAGCGCTTGAGTACATTTCGTGTATGCAGTCAATTTATTTTTATGATGAGTTGTTATGAACCTTGCTGTGGTGGTGTAATGTGTATGTAATGTGTGTATGTGTGTGTGTGTGTGTGTGTGTGTGTGTGTTGTTGTGTGTGTGTTGTGTGTGTGTGTGTGTGTGTGTGTGTGTGTGTGTGTGTGTTGTGTGTGTGTGTGTGTGTGTGTGTATGAATGTGTGTGGTTGTGTTTGTGTGTGTGTGTGTATGCTTGTGTGTGCATACATGTACATGTGTGTAGTGTGTGTGTGAATGTGCGTTATGTAAATTAGGGCACATGGGTAGATCATAACAAGTTCATTGCAGGTGAAGATGAACATACAGTTGATAATTTTCCATTGATAAAATTTATTGCTATCAACCATTCATTTGAATGGAGTGAGTGTGAATTAGTCACATACTGCTTGTGAGAAAGCCTTGCTTTTATCCATTTTCTTAACCCGTTGCCTCCGAGATTCTGAAAATCCCATAGAGTTAACACAGTGCAGATCCGGTTCTGGTAGCCAACGGGTTAATTGTTGTCATCCCTGAGAATAATCAAATACCTCTCCCATGCTATGTACTGTTTTCTCTGCCTCTTTCTCCTTTTCCTCTTCCACCATCATCATCACCACCACCATCATCATCATCATCATCATCTTTCTTCTTCATTTCTGTCTTCTTAATTATTATTATACTTTTTCTTCATTTTTTCATCTTCTCCTGTTTTCTTCCTTTTCTTAACATTTTCCTTTTCTTCTTCGTGTTTTTTTCTTGTTATTCTCCTCCTCCTCCTCCCCATTATTCCTCCTTTTCCTTCTCCTCCTCATCTTTTTCTTTCCTCATCCTTTCCTTCCTAATCATGAGTCAATATGACTTCACCACTGCCTAACTTTTGGAAGAAGAACATTATACAATTTTTTTCTAAGAATTCACTTTGCAGTCATTAAGGTTTTCCCCTTTCTAGTGTCGCAACGATGTCCAGGACTTCGTGTTCACATAACATACGAGCATGTACAACAACCAGTACGTACGTTCCATACCGTTTAGCCCATTACACATACGTCTCGCACGGTATGAGTAATTAGTGTGCATAGAACCATTACGTTAATTAAGTATTGCGTAACAAGCTAATTCTGTCTGTCTGTCTGCATGCACTAGCTCTATGGGGTTCCATCGAAATAGCGTAGTGTATACTAACGCGGCGAAAGCGTTAATTAAACGACGGCATTGTTGAGGCCTAATTCGTTTCATCTTGTCTATCAATTACACATTCATTATGGCATGTTGTCCCGAATGAGGGGCCTATTGCTGTTTGCATTGTAGAATTATTTATTTTATAGCGACTAATGGGACAGATTTGTTTGTTAAGTGTTTTCGCTGACAATACAATCTCAACAAGTAAAAGTGAAGACTAGTGTGTGAAAAAGCATGGTCTCTATTCAAATCCAAATATCCTGTGTAAATTTGTGAACCATTTGCCCTTTTTGGTGGTGTGTATACAATAGAGCAATATAGCAGTGACTTATTATTTGCATATTTGAACATGAAGTATATGAATTTGGGCTACCAATATGTGGACAGTGCTATGGAATAGATGTTAGAAAAAAAAATGATATGAACGGTATCATGCATATACCAAATATGTTAAACTTTCACATTGATCGGATAGTACAGTTGAATATTGTCCAACAACCTGAATATTCATGTTCTTCCCGTGTTTTTCCATTGGGGGGGGGTGGGGAGGGGTTGTGTGGGGTACACAAATTCCAGAGTACCTTTAAGGTACAGGTACTTGTGCATCAAAACAATATTGTGTCAAATTAACTGGCCAATTCAGTAATTATTTTTTCCTGGCATGATTGTGAATTGAGTGAAATACATTCATTGTTTTGATCACATTAATAATCTTATTTCAGTAAAAACAAAAGCTACAACTTTAGGTGGAAAACAGAAATATCTTACATGTATGTGCACTGTACATGTAATGTACATGTACATGTATGTACAGTATTTGCCTGTGCACCCACTATATGAAATTGCACAATTACTCTAGCTTAAAGATAGCCATTATATCATTCCCTAAAAGCTTGTTAATCAATTCCCTCCTCCACCGTTCTGAAATAAATATATATCTAGCCGTTAAATGCCCCAGCCCGTATAATTCTCTTGATGAACGGGGACCACGTTAATGAGACAATGTACTGCATGTCGCCAATTCGCTCTATCTCGACCGTCGATCAGTCTTGCGACCTTGGCGTAGCCGAGACGGTCGCTTGTAACGGCCGCCCGATAACCAGATTTAGGCTCCGCGCCCGGTGAGCGCTGATGGACATTCAATAATTTGGCTTCTGTAAATTTAAATTAGACCAACCAAATATGAGCATTGAAAAAAAGAGAGACGAAAAAGAAAAATGTTTTGTATTGTGACTCTAAGTCTCTTGCATCAACTCCATCAGCGCATGTTGCTGCGCTTTCGTAATGGCCGGCAATTACGTGAATGCCGCACACGAATTGCATTTTTCTGGAAACTGCGTGCGCGGTGTGAAGCGGTGTTGGTTTGGGTGCCCTAAAATCAAGTCTTTTATTAACCCATATGAGTTAACTCGTGTTGGGGTCTACGGAAAATGTGTGTTATAGTGAAATCAAATTGTCTCCAATGGGTTAACCCTGCACAAGCTTTATGTGCTATTGTAAGAGCTTATATTTACAACAGTTACTTTTGCTTATACCGGTTTTTTTGTTAGACATGGTGGGATTCTTCATTGTAAGAAAAATATCATGTACGTGTATATAGTCAATACAGTGCAGGGATCGACACTAGTACTAGCTTGCCTGCTTGCCCGGGGCAAGTAAAATTTCATGTCGGGCAAGTAAAGAGTCAAAATGTTAGAATTTACTTGCCCCATTGGGCAAGTAAAATTTTGATCATGAAATGAGCAAACCATGTTTAAAAATCTTAACAAAAACAAACAAAGTATGTCTAAAACTTTGTGTTCAATTAACTTATACTAAATTTCACCCATTTTGTTCATTATACTTCACTTTATGACTCTTTAAATTCATAAATCACACCTTTTGCAGTCCTCTGAATTATACTAACAAATGTTCAATGCTATAAAAAGGCCTTATTGGTTAAAATTAGGGGGAATAATTTTTTATGTTTTTGATTATTTTTTTTTATTTTCGAGCAAGCAAAGTGCCAAAAAAAAAGTCAGTGTGGGGCCCTAACAGTGACATTAAAAGTTGGAATTACATACATGATTTTCCTCTTCGCAAACCTGATCTGTATCCCATTCGGGTTATATTTAAACTAAAGCATTAAAGTGAGATCAAAGTTTGCTCTACTTGCTGTCTTTCATACCCTCGCATTGTTTGATAACAATTTGATGTGAGTGCCTTGATTAGTAGTCCTTGTATAATTACAGGTAGGTGTAATTGCTTAGATTTCATGGCTCTAATTTCATTGAGATTTTTATTTGTGAAGGTCCCTTCTGATATTTTAATCATTAATTGTAGATCAATGCTCTTTTTTTTTCCCAGAATAGTAAAATTATAATGATCAAAAATGTTTCTGCCCTGTATGTGTACGTGTAACTATAGCTATTTGATTTATTCAATATAGTCAATGTGATGGCTGTAAATAATACAATGTATGGACAGTCATGTACTATGATTACCATAGACACTGTACACGTACATGTAGGCTGGTTGCGATTTTCGCTAGAAACCAGGTGACATGATAAAACAAAAAACCAAAAAACTATACAGTATATTTTCGGCCCATTGAGGTGTTCATTGACCAGAATAAGATGTAAAAATCACCATTGTCATGTGTGTACACATTTTTTTTTGGGGGGGGGGTTGGGAGCTGTGTGTGTGTTTGTCTGGGTGCTGGTGTGTGAGTATTTTTCCACGGGTGTTTGTGTGTTTGTGTGTGCATAAGTGATTTGTGTGTGTGTGTGTTGTGTATGTTTTTGTGTGTGTGTTGTGTGTGGTTTGTGTGTGTCATGTGTTGTTTGTGTGTGTTTGTGTGTGTGTTTATCAGTACAGCTGGTAGTAATTCCAACAAATAATCTTGTATATGTGAATAATCAGTAGTAATCATACTTTCATACCTGTAACCTTCTTAGTCTTAAGCAAGTGTTTTTACTTATTTTATTTTATTGTCTACAATACGACATGTAAGTACTGTACAATGCAGCCTGCATGTACCCTAGATAATGAATCCATCAAATGGAAAGGAATTTAAATAACAAGTCAGAATATTCTGGGCTGCTGCAGGTAAATATATTCAGAAACAATAAATACCGTCAGATCAAATCAAGCTTATCATCACGATCTTGAGAGGCGACCATTAGGGTATCGCAAAGCACATCTCACAACAGCTCTGTATTCTCCGTGTGTGCAGTGCATGCACATGAGCTGATGAGCTCAAAATCATTTAATAATTCCAGCATTCATGTTTGTACAAGTGATTAATTTGAACATGGTTTCCACGGGAACCACATATTAGCTACCCCATTTGTGTCCATTACTGCTCTATGATGTGCATGGAGGCCTATAGAGAATAATGCTACCTTCCCTGCATTTTGTTTTATTTTATTTATTTATTTTGTTTGTGGAATTTGTTGCAGAATAAGATGACTATCAGAATTCCATAGCTGTAATACAGACTTATGCATCCACCGTAGATCTATCCATAAATGAATTTATCAATTTTTATATCAAGTGTGGGTCCCTAATTTCTACATCTTTAAAATGCAGTGTCACATACCTCTTTCATCCCAACATAATTTTCTACTTGAATATAAACAAACATACATTGTTTTTTCATTTTGAAGAGTATTCATTTCTTGTGTGCTGGAAATAAAGACTGCTTGCAGAATATTACTGAAGTAGAGGAATAAATAAAACAACATTAAGTATGAAAATAAAAGGGTAATAAAAATTGATATCTACATGTACATTATCAGGTACACCCATTGAATAGGAGTGCTTCTATAAAAATTGCAAATGTGAAGGATTTTCTTTATTATTTACCTTTTTTGTTTTAAAAAGGAGAAAATAATTTCATATATTACTTTTCAAAGTTTCTGTCAAATCTTCAGAATTCTCGTACTGTAGTAATTATGCGTATCATCTGTTAGTGTCAGTAGTGCATTGCCTTTTATCACATTTACATTTTGAAGGTCTCACAACTTCTTGCTTTCACATACATGTAACAACAACAACACTCTCTTTAATTCACACAAAAATTGACATCTCAATGACAAATAAGTTACCAAATACGCAATGACCATGTAATAAATCATATCAGACAGGTACATAGTGTATACAAAAAAACTTTATTCTTTATCATGTACATGTATGTAATTGTAATTTATCTAAGTCATCTAACATACACAAATTCATATCACACAAATCTGTCAATGTCAACTCATGAATATGTGTCAACAGTATCAATGTCAACTCATTCATTTTGTAAGAACTCATATTTTCTTTCAAGTTGTGAACAATTGAATAAATAAATTAATTTTCCTTGCTGTAGACTTCTTTTCCGTCTCCACAAAATTTCCATTCACATCCAACTAATAGAAACCTTCTCTGACATTAATTATTGCTGTCCAAAGGTTGATTGAATATTCATTAACTGTTGGTATTCAAAAGTGAAAAAAA